>JAPMLY010001454.1:0-32790 GCA_026401115.1 Tetraselmis chui | reverse complement strand
ACTAAGGGCCGTCCTATACAGAGCGAAAAACCACGCGTGCCGCGTGGTCATTTTTGTACGTTTCTTGTCGTGCTAGTACAGTTTCTAATGTGTCGATTTTGCCGTCCTATACGACGAAGTGGGCACGGCGGCACGATCACGCGTGGTCGCCTATGATGTTGACCTGATCTAGCAGCGCAACTACCGCTAGCGACTAGCTAGTATGCGATGGTGGCTCGGAGGTACGCGATGGCGAAAGAATCCTACCGTTATCGCTAGTATTTTACTAGCGCCACCGTTTGCCTCTAACCATATATACCCGCACCTTGTCTTGCGTCGCGCGCACCGGTCAATTCAACGACGGGAGCGCGCCATCCCACCTGCACTCACACGTTCTACTACATGACTTTCAACAAGCGACAACCTAATTATTATTCACCAACTATCTACCCATGCATCCCCATGAAGCACACATTGTGACATTTTTTCATTATTTTCCGTTAACCTAGGCGAGACTCCCAAAGATTGCGTCGGGAGTAGGCGCCGGCCGGTGCCCCGGCACCGTAGCGGCGGGCGCCGCCGCGCGGGCAACCGATCACTTCCGTCCGTCCCCAAATCGGCGACCGACGGGTGAAAGAGGGGAAGCTAGTTACAGCCCTTACATTTTAACGTTTATTTTGTGGTGATTTTCATGGAATAATGGTGGTTGTGGTGGTGAGGCATGGGGTTGGGTGAGGAAGGTTTCACTAGATCCCGGGCCACAAGGACCACGCGGGCACGCAAAGACCACGCGTGCCTGTCACACGGCCTCTGCGTGCCCGTGACAGCTCGTTTCGTGTCACGCAAGGCACGCGTGGTCGCGTGGCGTACTTCTACGAGTAATTTGTAACATTACGTACAAAAAACGTACAGGACCACGCGGCACGCGTGGTTTTTCGCTCTGTATAGGACGGGGGTAACACCAGCAGGAAGGGCCCCGCAGCACCCCGCTCGAGATTATGTGTGCTTGTGGTCCCTACCTCGGCTCCCCTCCGAAACGCGCGATGCCCGTAACGGTAGGTAGCTACGTAGCGATTTTCCTCATTTCTTCCTTTTGCTTGGTGGTAAGAAAATTTATTAGGAACCTGCTTGGGATTTGCTGTCTCACATATGTATGTATATATATATAGATATAAATAATTATTCACAGATGCAGTGCTGACGGAGGGCAGTGCTTCAGGAGGGCAGTGCTCACGCTGTGGCATCCCTTCCTGTTCCTCGGGCTTATGTTTTCCCCTTTTTTCTTCTCTATTCTTGGTGGCCTCCACTGCTTTTTCTTGTAAGAAATTGTGATTAGTATTCACCGATGCGCTGCATCCGTGCATGTATTTCGCTCTACATATACAGGTACCCCTTACTTTTAGTTTCTATCCATCCGTGTCTATCTAGCCACCCGCCGTCACGTTGGGCACGGAAAGGGCAATATGGGGTTGCTCTTAGGGCCAACCATAGGGCTAACACCTCAGCAATGAAGGTCTTCATTTAGACGAGGGTTTGGAGAGGGCTTGGTGGTAATCATGCCGACCCGTGGGTACCTAGAGGTGGGTCAAAATGTGACCACCTGTAGTTGCTTGTAATTAAAATTCTTCGCCGACTGTCACGATCCACCCCATCACCCGACAAAGCCACCCAACAAGCGACCCCAACCACCTACAACGTCCGTCCGGCCTCCTCAAAGTGAGGAATCGACACCCCCAGTGATATTGAGCAATGGATGGTTGTGTTGTGCCACCCCTGGGGGTACCCCCTCCGGCACTCGAGGGAGAAAAACGCAAGCCGATCCGGTGAGCGCGTTCGGTTTTTTCCTTCTTCGCGACCTTCACATCTTACCAAAACAAGCACGGTTACCCGCTCGTTCTCCCAATATCGACTCGGCCGTGCACTGCAACTCGGCATATCAGCCCACAATGTAACAACTAACTTCATTTGCACGTTTACGTTGCGACACAGGGCTCTCGCTGCCATGTTTAGGGGTGCCAATCCCTCAGCCGCCCCCTCCGATGCTAATCGCAACCTGTACGACCCCACTCGACCACGCCGTTCCGCTCGCCCTCTACCGTTTGGTGGCCTCACCAAGACCCACCGCCAACAGCTATATGATCGTGGTGCTCAAATATGGAAGATGGAGACCGGCTTAGGCTATTTGGAAGCCGGTCTCCGTGCTGGCAAAGAGGCCGTGGTTAGCGTCCCAGAAAATTACAACAACTCCCTCAAGAACGGCATCTGGCGACGTGTTTCAGCTTTGTCAAAGCTAATGATGGCCGTCGAAAGTCTCGAGCCGGAGGAAGGCGACGAGGAGAACGCAAACACTCAAGCAACTCGCGACGTTCCATTCTACACAACTTACGAGACCGCTGGACAACGCCAACCGCTCAACCCCATCTCTACTACCTCTACAACTCGTCGGGGTGTTGGCCGGAAGGGCAAATGCGGCAGGAAGGGGAATGCAGAGCGCGTGCTAGTGATAGAGGATAAGGACAAAAGGACCAAAGGTGCCGACAGTCACAAGGATTACAGGGAGGCGGTCAAGACTATGCTCAGAAAAGTGGTAGAAAATGCACATGAGTGTAACCAATCTGTGCGTGCCGCTGCGACTCAAGCCCAGACAACGTTGTTAAAGGATTACAATATCACTATTAGTCACTCATGGTGCCGCGCCTTGATCTCAACATCTATAAAGACTGGCATACCTGTGCCCACTCCCCCAAAGATTGGCGGTACTCTAATTCCGCTAGCAATCGAAGAGCGCATCGCCAGCGTTGTGCGTCGCGTCCGCAGCAAAAAGCTCCCCGTCTTTCCAGACGATGTCATAGCATGGGCGACACACCTAATCCAAGGGACACAATACGATAACAACTTTGAAAAAAGGCAAGCATCAGAGGGATGGTACCGTGGTTTTCTACGTAGACACAACTTCCTCACCGGAGCAGAGCGCCCCCTCGAGATGACACGACATGAGTGGCTAACCCTAGGCAACCTAGAAACATACTTTGATGTGTGCGCTGAAGTGCTAGTGAAGGCCGGCGTTGCTAATGTAAATCCTAACTACGACCCGAACGTCAAGGGCAGCGAACCCGTCTTTATTGACAAGCCGCACCTTACTGCTTCCTTCGACGAGACAAAGGTAGCCCTAGACTCAACCACTGCAAGCAAAGGCAAGCAAGACCGTGGGCTACGCGCAGGGGTGGAGGATGATGGGGAGTGTTTCGTTACCAAGTCCAGCTCATGCGCCACTGTTGTGTGTGGCCGCCTGGGTACAGGAGAGGCGCTACCGCCTTACATTGTCTTTGCTTCAGGCAATACCTATAATCCTGCATGGGCCCCACACTTTTTGTCAGACATCAAGAACAAGGACGGCGAGAACATGGCGTGGCGCTATGCAAGCAACGAGAAAGGAAGTCTTAACGAAGAGGGTGTTGCTGACTACGTGAGGACAGAGCTGTATGAAGCTCTAGGATCCCCACCCTCAAGGGATGATAGCTCTGGCCATCAAGGCGTTGTGATATGCGATGGGGTGGGCACTCACATTGGGCTCGCAGTGCTTGAGACTGCAGTGGAGCTTGGCTTGGAAGTCGTCTTGCGCGTCCCGCACCTAAGCTTCCGCCTACAAGGCGAGGACACAATGAACTTCTCTGTGCTAAAGGTAAAGTTATTACCTCACCATATTGCTAACATATTTTTAGTTTATTATGATATTATGCACAATATTGACATGCTATTCAATGGCACACGCAGGCAAAATGGAGAAGGATCAAGCGCGAGACGTTGCGGACGATCAACATCGACGAAAACAGCAACATGCGATCACCCCTTCTACCCCTCAAGTACAAACACTTCGCACAGATGTTCAAGGTCGCTTGGGATAAGGCTTTCACCCGGGAGCGGAACATGAAGGGCTGGGAAAAGGAGGGTATCTTACCAAGATTCGACAGGAAGGAGTATTGGCGCTTCAAGGCTGAACTAGATGCAGCGGAAGCCGACGGACCCACCGTGTCGTCCAAGGGGGGTTTCAACAATACCAACGATGGCATGTCTAGTGCAGGCACCCCCCCGTCCACGGACGGTAGCGATAGTCGCGCCACTGAAGTCCAGCTTCTTTTACTCGGAGGAGGGTCTGCGTACACTTCAGTTGAGCATCAAGCGAAGCAAGCTCCGATGACCCTTCCTCGACATCTACAAGCGGAGGTGGACCGTGCCTCCGCTGGCCTTCCCAACGTCAGTCGGCTTGCCACCATGAGCAGGGAGGAGATAATGGAGGCTTACCTTTGGCAAGTGGACGTCTTTAACAAAGTGAAGACTGCCCTCCACCCGACCGTCGAGCAAGATGAAGCGGATGACGACAACGTGCATGATGAGGGGGAAGGAAAGAGCGGGCGGATTACAGCCAAGAACATCTGGTCACGCCCATGAAGTGCTACCGACGAAGAGTCCATTGTGTTGAAACGCGCCAAGACCTAGAAAATAAACGCAAGGCGAGCGATAAAGCACTCAAACAGGAGGCTAAAAACGCAAAGAGGCGAAAGCCAGTGGTGGAAGCAGTTACCCACGCCATCACACTTCTCGAGAGCATCGCCGCCCGCGGCCTCGGCACGGTTGAGTCCCTTCAAGTGAAAGGTCTAAAATCAATGCTACAATACGATGACCCAGAAGGTCCGGAGGCTAAGGGAAACAAGGCAGACCTGAAAGAACGGGTGCTAGCGTTAGCTGGCGTGAAGGAAGCAGCGCAGAAATTCGTCTCCGCGGCGGCCGAGCGAGCGGTTATTGCTAACGCCGTATCCGAGCAAGCGCCATGTGTGGACGCATCCGCCCCTACCCAAACCGCCACGGCAGCACCCGAACCCCTACCTTGAGGCTCCCGGCAAGCTTGTGGGCGTTTCTATTGGCTGAAGTATCCGTGAGTGGTCGGTGCCACCGAGACTTACCCTGAGTAGTATGATGGGCGATGCATGGGCGCTGCCCGGGTACCTGTACTTGTACTTGTAGCGGGCACGCGGCGAGTGGCTGGTAATTAAATAATTGTCACGTTCGACCTCCACACACACCCAATTTTCAAGGCCCTCCCACCACCCGGAAAACTAATAAATGAAGCACTGCATGACTCAGGTAGGTTAGGCACCTTCTGAACTACCCCATGCTAGGGTCTGGTACTCAAAAAGGGGCAACGACCTGATCTTTTGGTAGGTTTTGTAGTCCATCATGACGGCCTTGTGCTAGAAACTAAAAGCAACAGGTACCTCCTGTCTATCGATGCTGCTCCATCAAGCAAGCGATATGCACATTTCCATCTCGATCTGCTCGCCGCGTGAAATCCTTAAAGGAAGCAGGAGGGGTACCCGTAGCCTCTTCATTTTATTTTAATTTTTTCACCCTACCTCTTCATTTCCCCACCGCGTTATTCTTCATTAAAAAAAAATATTACAAGAAAAAGCAGTGGAGGTCACCAAGCAAAAAGAAGAAAAGAGTAAAAAACCTAAGCCCGAGGAACAGGAAGGCATGCCACAGCATCAGCGCTGCCCTCCTGAAAAGCGTCGCGGAGATAGGAACCCATAGTGCCATGAAGAGCAGCAGAAAGACGTTGCATGAATTCACGTCGAACATCCCCCAAGAAACGTCGAAACGGAACAGAAGTAGATCGACGAACAAAATGTTGCATACGGACATAATTGTCAGAACGCAAGGAACGAGAGCCAGCGGCACCCATGCCAGGGAAGTATTTTTCATTCCCTGCCCTCGTAACTTTGGTACAAGTACCTTTACCGGATTAAGTTCATGTGGTCAATTAAAAGTTGTCCCGTTCTGATTACAAAATACCCCGCCTGACACTGGATATCGCCCGGCGGCTTTAACAATGCGGGACGAGCGACTTTGAAGTTCTTAATTCAAAAAAGTTTCCTCTTGCGTAGCCGAATGGCATGACGGACTTTTTCCGTCTCACAAGAGTCGGCCAACGAGAGGTAAAAAGTGGTCATGCTTCGGGCCTACCGCTAGCGATTTTGCATTGTTCGGCTCTTTCTCCCTCCCTAGGTTGCTTGTCTACGGTCCTTGTCACTCCCAAACACCGCACACATGCGCAATCTTGCCTTTCTAGCATGGACCAAGTAAAGCGCATATGCTTTCCACTTCTTCGCTACGTGTATTACGCACCGAGTCACTTCGCTACGTGTATTATGCACGAGTTTGTGTGCAAGCCACGTAATCTCGCCGGTCACCGTCACATAAACCCAACGATGGTGATGCTTACCCGGCCGTTGAGCCAACACTCCCGCTACGCCACTTGTGATCGCTTCCAACTTTCTGCGATACGAGTTGTATGCACGCGCTAGAGGGACTGCGCGGGCGGGTAGTTTAAGTGGAGTCCCTCATGCACGAAAATAAAAACTGAAATGGTTCTTATTTTTATGTTCGCGATTGTGCCGCTATTGCGAGTTCGGACAGGCTCCCCCCTAGGAAGTACGATAGTCGTGTATGTATGTGCCTTGTCGCACTGCCGCCCACCTTAAAAGCAACGCCATGTGTTGCTCGCTAACATGTTCGCTAGTCGCGTTTCGGTTGCATCCCGAATCATCTACCGCATGTACGGTGCTCGAACTATGCACGCTCCATTGCCGATTGCGCGCCCCGACAAGGCGCCAATCCGTTGCATGAAAGCAAAGTGTAATAATGATAACGCAGCATGTTTTATCTTACGCTCGCAGTTGCGTGAGCGAATGCGTGTGACATCGCGGGGTTTCCCGCCGGGACTGCCCCTCTTCCACTCACTCGTCAACTCGTGCCGTAAGTGTCCAACAACGCGGCGCGATGCTCACGCACGCACCGTTGGTCAACATATGTATCTCGGTGTCGTGTACGGGTATATCGATCGTATAACAGTTCTGACCTAGTAATGAGACTGCATTTTCCGGGCTCATTTAACCGAATACTCCGCCCGGTAGCCGACTTCGTGAAGAAAAACGCTTGATAATAGGAACTTCCGCCTTAAGAAGCTAAATAAGGCGGAAGCTCCTTTTGTTAATAAAGATTCGTACATGATAAGGAGATGATGCCACGGATGATATACCGGATAATGCACGGAACATTTTTCATTACGGGACGAACCTTGAAATATTATTTCAAAAAGGGTTCCTCCCGCGGAAGCAAGTGCCAGGACGAACTTTTTCGTCTCAAAAAGAGCCCGTTAAGGGGAGAAAAAATGGTTATGCAAAGGGCCCAACATTAACGCTTTCGAACTGGTCGGCTCTTTCGCTACAAATGCGGCTGTCTCTTTTTCTTGTCGCCCACGCACATCACTCCAAGGCGAAGTCGTACCTTCCTTTCGTGGACGATTAGAACGCTTCGACTTCGCTTCTCACCGCCGCGTGTCAACGCTCCTAGTCGAAGCAAGCCGCGTGATCTCGCCAGTCAACGTCGGACGATGCCTCACGAAGGGGATGCTCCCGCGGTCGTTGAGCTAGTTGATGATCCCCCGGTCGCATGGCTAGCCGACAACACTCACGCGACGCCGCTCACCTACTCAGCATTGCTCGCCTCTGCCGACTTCGTCATCGATGGCAACGTTGCACATGATGCCCACGGCATCCCAAATCTTCTACCCGTAGAGAGCGGGGGGAAACTACCGGAACCCTTGAATGCTCGGTCGCCTAGACACCTCCCCGCCGCGCCCGCTTGACGACCAAAGACATAGCGCAGTAACGAAAACCCGCTGAAAGCCAATGTGTGCTGCCTAGTTTCGGGGAATAGTAGCGGTTGTTGTTGAGAGAACGGCGGCCTATCGAGTTGTGAATGTTCAACGTAGATACATTGCTCACGTTCGTGTTGCTTCTAGTTACGTCATGGACGTGTCGTGCACCGCACGTCGCGCAACACCAGTGATCAGACCTTCGCGACTGAGAGTAGCGGGTATCCATAGCTACGTTAATATTGTATATGGGGCGTTTGGCCTTTTCTATTTTTACGCACAGCAACTCCTTTTATCCTAATCCTACGAGCCCAAGTGACGATGTACAAAAAGTAGAAACCGCGGAGAATCTGTCATATATTAAGTTGTTTCTTATTCACTTTGTCGTCCGTATACATCGTATGCACCACTATATGTCCAACTGTCAATTATTCAGCGTGAGGATGTTTCCATTACGACCGCCGTAATCACCGCTCACATCATACAACCCTTTGCACGGTCGAGCAGTCACCACTAACATTTTGTAGCCATGACGAAGCCAGCGACTCCACCATTTGTGGTTAGTTTGCTTGGGGAGATTAGGAAATTAGTCATCGCGTAAATTGTGCCCCTTTCTCAATATGTTGTAACTATTGGATGGTGGAACGAGGAGTTGGCGGAGGACATGGCCCGGTATATGGACGCTTACAAAGAGGAGCCGGATATGGTAGCGTCATTTCAAGAATGGAACATGTCATACGGCTCGAGAGAGTGAAAAAAGGCAAATTACAAAGTTTTCTGGCGACCTCATGATAAGAGGGATGAGCTAGCATCTCAACTTGATGAGGCGTGTTGGCTATGCTGACGACATGGCTTTTGTATACCTATTTCTGCCTCTCGCTTGTATTAATCGCACGCATTAGCTGCTACTCGTGGCATCTCAACACCTTTCGTTTGTTGACGTCTTGATGCAACTCATATAATTTGTGCTACCGTATTTTCAGGGAAGTTAGGAGCCTAGATATGTTCCAGCACGTTTCGCACGGGAAAAATCTAGGACTGAAGGATGTTGTGTAAGTCCCCCGCGTCGTTGTTTATCATCGTTGTTAACTAGCATCCAAGATAGTCTCATTTTACTATATTGCCGCCACCGCATTTTTTTCGTCTATGTTATTCACCCGCGCTGCCATCCCTATTAGGTTTATCCCTTACCTTGAGGAATGTATGCCGGAGCGTAAGGGTACGATTGCGCTGGTGCTTCGTCCGATAACCGTGGAGCTACACGCGACGACGTTCAAGGCATAGTATGCTTTGTCGGTGATTTTTTTGACCGTTGCAATAATGGCGGTCAAGGGATCCCAACTAGTCTATACGGCGAACAACCAACCGTTACCCTCAAAGCCCAATTGGTTTTACGGCATGCGTTGGGCGCTGCTTCCACCATACTCATACATGGAGGTAACCTTGTATTTTATCAGACATCCTTGTATATTATCATCCACCGACCCCACTGAATATGGCGCCTTCTTGTCGGTAATATAAAGCGAACTAATCATTCCATTACCACCTCCTCACTCGCCTAGGTTCCCGATCAGAAATCCACTCACCCACACCCGCCACCACCACCCGTAATAGATGGGCCACTAGAGAAGACCTACTCACAACTCTCCGCCACACATTCCGCATTCATACAGAACTCTACTCCGACCCCCTCAATAAATCTCTTCACTCTAGCACATACCACTCCCTCTACCCCGAAGACATGGTCTTCTCATCTAGTGGCAGCAATGCCCCACACACATGGCAAGGCACTAACATCGCCAACCCCGAATACGACCACGAATGCATGCGCCGCGCCATGGAACACGCAATCACCAGCGCACACCTCACAGCCCCTCACACACCCAGCGCAACCATCCTCATCCTCCCCCGATGGGAACACACACCCTACCGCCACTCCAAATACATCAGCTCCCCATACACCCACCACTTCTACACCCTCCCCAATGACGCAAACACCTTCCTACCCCCCGACCAACACACTGGCAACCCCACCCCTACCCCATTCGGCACACGATGGATGGTCGGCATATACCTCGTCGCCAACCCCCTCGCACTCTCCTCCCTCCCGTCACCCACAGCCATGACCGCACTCCACAACACTCTCGAATCTATCTACGGCACTCACCTCCCCAACCCCGCCATCACCACCCCTCCTCCTCACCTCTTCGACACCTACTCACCCCACTCAGCAGGCATATACCACCTCCCCCCAAACCCAACTCACCCCATCACACACCCCCTCCCGGAACGCATGCAACTAACATACCCCCCCCCCCCACCAGAGGCACTCTTGCTTGGAACTGGCAGGACTTTGTATACACAGACGGCTCGAAAAAAGGAGGCTCGTCCTCCCTCGGAACAGCAGCCACCCACCCCGCCTCGGACACCAAAATCAAAATCCTGGTGACCTCTACCCCTCCCTCGCACACAATAAATCGCGCTGAATTAGCTGGCATAGATATTGGCCTCCAACTTTGCCGCACCCACCTCCTTACAGACAGTGCGTGCTCCCTCTGCCTAGCACAAGGATACTTAAACTGCCCTTCCGCTTACAGACACAATATCCACCGCGGCACGCTTCACTCCATCACACACACACTTAAAACCCGCTGCGACGCAGGCATCCGTACACACCTCGGCAAAATTAAAGCACACAACCACTCCCTAGGTAACGACCTCGCAGACACTCTCGCTAACCAAGTCGCGGATGGTCACCCACTCGACACTACATACACCACAGGTTCAGAGGTCACGATAGGCCACTGGACTTGGCCATACACCCTCCTTCCAAAAACCTTAGGGGAACCCATACCCTACAGATACACAACCTCAAAGCTGACGCACACACCTTCATCACCAAGCACACACACACACACACACACACACACACACACACACACACACACACACACACACACACACACACACACACACACACACACCCCTCTCGCAAACAACCAAACACGGTGCCCTCCTTGCCCGCGCCACGGAGGACGGCGCCGAATTCTCTTTCCACAAAAAACACTCAACTCTCACAAATATCCAGTTCACACACAAACAAGAATTTATGTGGGGAGTCCACAACACCCGCCTTCTTACTCATAACCCCACCCTGCGCTGCCCCCTATTAGGCCAATTCACTAGCAACGGCCACATGGCCGGTAACTGCCCCACCATGTATGGCATGAGACATGACCGACACAGCAGTGCGCTACAACTCCTTCTCTCCCTCATGGAACGCCACAACGGAGGACGCAGGGAAACCATCACTGCAGACTTCGGTAACAAACCCATCAAATCATTTGCTTCCCCCACTCTTGCCCACACTCCACTTGACTGTCACCCACCTCACCCCACCCACATGCCCACCCGCCTCATTGCTGCTGACGAAGGTCTCTCGCCCGACTCCCTAACTTCGTGTCCCGCCGTCATCCCACCGGAGATTCTCCCCCCCGCGCTACGACCCCCCGCACACAAGCCCGACTTTATCCGCCTCCTCGAACCTCGATTCGTCGGTCACACAAACGGCCGCCGCCGTTACGCATCCATAAAAAAGATTCAGATAGGGGAATGGAAGTACCGCACGGACAATAACCTCTCCCAAACAGCTCACCTCATACGCGCCAAATACACTCCCCTTGCAAACGCCATCCGCAGCCACTGGCCAGGCACAATGGTAGACATCCTTCCCATCGTCATGAGCCGCACAGGTACACCGCACTCCTCCACCATCACGAGTCTCACCACCCTACTCACCGCCCGCACAGACCCTCCTGATAAACTCATCTCCAAAGCACGCCTCGACACGTCTCGCATCCTTGCACAACTCCACACGTATACTGTCCAATGGCTGCATCATCTCCTACTCATATTCCGCATCAAATCCCGCACGCTCTCCCGCCGCGCCTCCGCACATTGCCCCTTCGCACGCCCCTGAGTGCACGCCGCCCTCGCCTCGTCTTGCACAACTCCCCGGGGGGAGAGTAAAACCCCCGAACATCCCTGGAGAGGTTGGATTTAGGTGGTTAACGGTCTAGCCCTGACTTGTAAGTTCCCTGTATGGCATAGTTGGGAGGGCCCAGAGACAGCAGCCGGCGCATACGGCTTTTGGTGTAAAACCGGCGCATACTGTACATGTTGTAAACAATTTCAACTTCAATATTCCATTACGTGCCATCATTCACGCTTACGTGAAACGGACTTTGAAGACCCTTGTGCTTCATCCGGACTTAAAACAATTGTTTCGGAAGCCCATAAGGAAGGTTGTTGCGGCATGGGCTATCCCCGAGGTGTGAATTCTTCCACAGCGCGCCGGATACAAGCCAGCATCAATGTTCTGAGTCACGGTCCACTCGATAGTATGTAAGAGACTATCGAGATCTCTGAAAAAAGTCGTTGAAATGCTGGATGTAGTCGGCATGGCTCAGTGAGCCTTGCGTAAATCAAATAGGGGAATTAATCGCACCACCTAGATGTTGGGTAGGAAGGACGTCTTGTGACGACTCTATGTAACCAAAGACTCGACAGTGTCTGGAATAGAACCTGCAACTTACGGTTTAGCGAGCACCTATTCAAAGGTCATGAGAATCGAGTTGTACCCCACACAAAAGCGTTGTGCGAGTTAAGATTGATGCCAAGCATGACGAAGAGTTGAGGATGCATTTCCAGCAAATCTTCAAGCTTACGTGCGTTGTGTACTCCCCACATGAGTTCCTGCTTATGTGGAGATTGGTTAGCGATGTGTATATTTTTGTGGAGGGTGAAGCCCGCCCCGTCGGCACCGGCGCTGGCGAGGAGGGCGCCGTGTGCGGTGGTTTGTGAGAGGGGCG
This sequence comes from Tetraselmis chui, assembly GCA_026401115.1. Classification (NCBI taxonomy): domain Eukaryota; kingdom Viridiplantae; phylum Chlorophyta; class Chlorodendrophyceae; order Chlorodendrales; family Chlorodendraceae; genus Tetraselmis; species Tetraselmis chui. Next base: position 20,226 of record JAPMLY010001454.1, on the reverse strand, counting down.
TATGAGTGTGTTTGGTGATGTATGTGTGCGCGAAGGTTTTGAGATTGGTGTACATGCGGGGCTGAGGCTCATCTAGGGTTTTGAGTATGACTTTGTATGGCCAAGTCCAGGTGCCTATCGACACGTTTGAATCCGTGGTGTAGGTCGTGTCGGGTGGGTGACCGTCTCTGACTTGGTTAGCGAGAGCTTCCGCGATGTCATTGCCGATGGAGTGGCTGTGTGCTTTGTTATTGCCTAGATGGGTGCGAACGCCTAACGGGACTGTTGATGGTGTGTGTGATTGAGGCATGTGTGTCGCGGTGGATGTGGTGTCGGTAAGCGGATGGGCAGTTCATGAAGCGTTGGATGAGGCGGAGCGAGCATGCGTTGTCCGTAAGGAGGTGGGTATGACCGAGTTGTAGGCCGATATCGGTCCTCGCGAGTTCTTTACGATTGATGGTGTGTGAGGGAGGGGTGGAGGTCACCATAATTTTGACGCGTGGATCCGAGGCTGGGTGGGTGGCAGCCGCTCCAAGGGGGGGGGGGAGCCTTCCCTCTTGGAGCCGTCCGTGTAAACGAAGTCCTACTAGCTCCAAGCAAGAGCGCCTCTGGTGGGGGAGTATGTTTGTGACGTGCGCTCTAGGAGAGGGTCGGTGAGAGTGTGGGTGGGGTTGCGGGGTCGATGGTAGATGCTTGAGGAGTGGGGTGAGTAGGTGTCGAATAGGTGCGGGGATGGGATGGTGATGGAGGGATTGGGGAGGTGAGTATTGTAGATGGATTTGAGTGTGTTGTGGAGGGCGGTCATAGCCGACTGGGAGGGCAACGAGGCTACGGCGAGGGGGTTGGCAACGAAGCAGATGTCCACCATGCAACGTGTGCCGAATGATGTGGAAGTGGGGGTGCATGTGTGTGGGTCTTGGGGTAGGAAGGTGCGTCCGTCGTTGGAGAGGGTGGAAAGGGGATGGGTATATGGTGAGGTGATGTATTGGGACTTCGGAGTGGTGGTATGGGGTGTGTTCCCATCGGGGGAGTATGAGGAGTGTGGCGCTAGGGGACGGGGAGGCTGTGGAGTGGACGCTAGCGATTGCGTGTTTCATGGCGCATCGCATGCATTTGTGGTCGTATTCCGGTTTAGCGATGTTAGTGCCGTGCCATGTGTGTGGGGGCGTTACTGCCGCAAGAAGAGAAGACTATGTCTTCTAGGTAAAGTGAGTGGTAAGTGTAGGAGTGTAGAGATTTGTTGAGGGGGTCGGAGTAGAGTTCGGTTTGAGTATGAAAGGCGCACGGATATAAGCATTCACGTACGGAACACAAACGGAAGCCGAGTACACGTGTACGAGCTGATGATTGCTAAAAGGCAACGGCACGCGAACATAAATGCTGCTCAATGTAATTAAATCGTTGACGGTCAAAGTAACGCCCGTTTTGCCAAACAATTCACATACGGCTGCATCGACGAGCTCTTCATCCGGTAAAAAAATGCCGGAAGGAAACCACGTTTTACCGAAACAAAGTTCACGCTATCACACAAGTTTGACGTCCGATGCATTGGTTCCTCCGACATGAAGCACGACGACAACGTAGTTACGAGGACCAACGGAAGCCATGTGGAATCAAGCAAGCAACGTCGAACGAGTCAAGCACCAGTGAACGCAGGCGAAGATCAAGACGCTCCGAAACAAGTGTGGCAGTCAGCCTTTGAAAGCTAACTGTTGACACAAATCTGTCACTGCATTTGGGAATGCAAATAGAGAGAGATGGAAGATGTTTGACTGTTTAATTAGTTTAAAAGTCGAATGTAGTAAAACAGATAAATAGTTTACTGTGTGAGTCACTTCCCTCCATTGCACGAGGCTCAAATAGGTCTAGCCTTGCTAGCTTGCGCCTACTCTCGCGTGGTCATCGTGCCAAGCGTTAGGGCTCTCATAACGCTCTAAACAAACTAGCGACGTAGCTTGTTTGTCTTGGGAAACTAGACCAACGCGTCGTGTAGCACGTTAGCTTAAGGGTGCGCACGGTACGTACCGAAGGGTACTCATTGCAGAACAACATTGTACAAGACCTTGGAGCTAAATTGCAGTGGCGACGTAACCACAGTGCGTCATTCCGATGGAAATGTACAGATCAAACCATTAACGAGTACATGTACAATGTCAAGTAATTTATTGTTACATGACAGTACTCGTCACAATGGACTCCTCCGATAGTGACGTCGAGTACCGTATTAAACCTTCGTAGATCGCAGCAGTAGTTGTTGCAGATGAGAACGAACGCGAGGAAAATTATGCGATGACGCTGCAACAAGGGCCGGGTTGCTCAGAGGGTGACGGCTTCGGCGTGGCATGAAATACTTGTACATGACAGGGAAACTATATATCTTTAAATTGAAAACACCTACCGACCATAGGCCGCAGCGGCCGGTACTTTGATGCCATGACATCAGCAGTAATTATGTGTAATGTATCCCGCTTATATGTATGGTAATACTGTGCGCTGTTGATGCTTGGCGACTAAACTAACATAGTGATGCATGCGCTCTTCCTTGGCGCCTGATCGAACATGCTCGTCTACTAGTATTTTATAGTTACATATGCATGCCCTATACCTATTTCTAAGAAATGAGAGGCAATAAGACGTGTCTTTTCCATGGATTTGTACCGATGACACGTCACACGAAATTTCGCATGCATATGTTTGTGTGCATGATATTGTGCGCGCGCGCGCGTGTGTGTGTGTGTGTGTGTGTGTGTGTGTGTGTGCGTGAGAGTATGTGTAATTTGTACTGTGTGTGTGCGGGGGGGTATGCAGGGCTGTGTGTGTGTGTGTGTGTGTGTGTGTGTGTGTGCGTGTGTGTGTGCGCGCGTAGATAACTAGATATTGTGACTATCATTGAATCATTGATGTTTTATTAACGTTCACAAGCTCTATAAAATACCGCACTGCGTTCTTGTGCAAGTGAGTGTGCGTGTGTATGGGCGTATGTACACAGTAATGTGTGTAGGGGGAGGTAATGCATAATATTGTGTGTGTATGTGTGTATATGTGTTTTACCATTATCATTGATGTTGTATATACATTTATGAGCTTTATGAAATACCTCACTGCGTGCGCGCTATTGAGTGTGTGTGTGTGTGTGTGTGTGTGTGTGTGTGTACGTGTGTGCATGATACGGTGTGTGTGAGTGTGGGTAAAGCATAATGTTGTGCGCGCGCGCGCGTGTGTGTGTGTGTGTGTGTGTGTGTGTGTGTGTGTGTGTGTTATTATTATCACTGATGTTTAATAAACGTTCATTAGCCTTATGAAATACCTCACTGCATGTGTGCGCGAGGGAGAGTGTGGGTGTGTGTGCGTGATACAGTGTGTGTGTGTGTGTGTGTGTGTGTGTGTGTGTGTGTGATACAGTGTGTGTGTGTGTGTGTGTATGTGTGTGTGTGTGTTTGTGTATGGGTGTGTACGTGGATGTGTGTGATCCAAATAGCGCCACACCCATTGCAACTGAACGTGGGTGTGTGTGTGTGGATGTGTGTGTGTGCGACACCCAAATAGCCCCACACCCACTGCAACTAAACTTAGGCGTGTGTTTATGTATGTGTGTGTATGTATGTGTGTGTATGTGTATGTATGTATGTGTGTGCGTGCGTGTGTGTGTGTGTGTGTGTGTGTGTGTGTGTGTGTGTGTGTGTGTGTGTGTGTGTGTGTGTGTGTGTATGGGTGTGTACGTGGATGTGTGTGATCCAAATAGCGCCACACCCACAGCAATTGAACGTGGGTGTGTGTGTGACGAGTACAGTCATGCAACAGTACATTGCCGGACATTGTACATGTACCAATTCCAATTCGTGCTTTTCGATAGGACGGGCGTACGAACGTGGGTACGTCGCTACTGCAATATTCACAAGGGTGCTGATACATATTGTACGACCAGTACCTCCCGGTACGTACAGGTACGCACAGTTAATCTAACTAGCGAGATGACGCGCCTAAGCGAGTTCTCCGATGAAGAAGGAGCCGCGTCGTGAATCTCAATGCTAGGCAGGCCGCGTCTCGGGACAGATGACGACGGTTAGACAACCCTAACGCCTGACACGTAAGCGAAGCAAGCAGGCGTAAGCTATCTGGGCAGAGACCTTTTTAAGCCCAGTGCACTAGAGGGAGGTGAAAGAACCATTTAACAGTTCCATTGTTCACTTACAACATATATTGCTAAAGTACAACAATGAAACATCCTTTCGACATCATCTCTCAACAACATCATTTTGCCATCTTGCAACGACAGAACTAGACAGACTAGAACTGATTTGTGCTAGCGTTTAGCTTGAGGAGGCTAACCGCCACACTGGTTTCGGAGCATTTTGGTCGACGCACGTTTTCGCTACCATTTGATTCGCTCGACGTTGCTTGATTGACTCGATATGGCTTCTGTTGGATCTGGACGTTACGTGGTGGTCGTGATTCACGTTGGAGGGACTAAATTGTCGAACGTTAAGCTTGTGTTACAACGTGAGCCTCGTACCGGTAAAACTTGGTTCCTGGATGGCTCCGTCACACCTAACGAAGAGCATGTTGATGCTGTTGTTCGTGAGTTACACGAGGAAACCGGCCTTACTTTGACTCCGGATGATTTGACGCTGTTGAGTGACGCACATGTTCGAGTTGCGTTACCTGAAGGACAACAACTTGTTTACGTGTTTTCGGCTTCAGTTCCCGTTCCATTCGTTACAAGCCACTTGCGTACTCCTGCTCAGCTCGAGCAGGCTGTTACCGCTCAGTCTACGATTAATCCGGATGGTTCTTACGTCGTCCCGGAAACACTTGACATCGGTGGTCTGAATCTTACGCCCGCTAAGACGGGGTTACTTCCTGCAGTGAAGCACAAGAGCGAGTTACTTCACTTCGGTTACGTGACTCAATGGGAGATTTTTCGTCGTGCAGTCTATTCGTCTCATGCACTCTTCCATGATGACACGTCTATTCCGAGGCAGTTCTTCATGTACCCCCGGTTTTCGTCGGTCGACTCTGGTCATGTCTGGCTCCTGATTCGTGGACACATCAATCGGCTTTATGGTGAAACTCCGACGGATTTACGTGTGGGAATGCCGATGCCTACACGGAACCTGGCTGGATTACATGTGACCCTTACGGAGACGCAACGCAAGGCTGCGATTAACTCCCCGTTTCAGTCTGGTAGCAATGCCCGTGAATTGGAGGATTGGCTCGAGGCTCAACCTCAGCGTTTTCTCTTACTCGGCATTACGGCTGATTCATACGACTCGGTTATATGGGTTACGTCACAGTTCTCAGGACATCTGAATGGGTGGTGGCTGAACCGGAAAGACCAAGTTGCTATCCCGTCTACGTTTGACGTGCTTGTCGCGGAGTTACGCAAGACTACGTTTCTCCCGAACATTCAAGATGACGCGATTAATGCTCTGCTTAACCTTACGCAAGGCGGCATAATGAGTTACGCTCTCTATACCAGGCAGTACAATGACTTCTTACGTCGATCACGTCGGAATCTAAGAGCTGATGTGCAATGCGTGCGCTTTATCAACGGATTTGCAAACTTTACGTTGAAGAATCAAGCGAAGTCACACCGTGCTCAGAAGGGTTACAACGTCACTCAGGTGGAGCTGCAGAATTTCCTGAATGACGTCGTAACTGATTCGCCGGAACTCGGTAACATGCGGTCTTCAGGTGGCCCGTCTGCTCATCCTACACGGAAGCGCAACTTTGACGACCCACTCGTCGGAGCTTCTAAGATGTGGAAGCGTAATGGTGGAGGCCGTGGTCGAGGCCGTGGACGTGGAGGCAATCAGGGTGGTGGTCAAGGTCAACCATCTTCTAGCCGTATTGACTTACGCCATAGCCAATGCAATGACATCCGAGGAGCGCAAGAGGCACATGGAGGAAGGCCTCTGTTTCAAGTGCCACAAGAAGGGACACTGATTGTTTCAGTGCCTTGAACTGAAGGGCAAGGCACCTATGGAAGCACCGCAATCCAAGAAGCAGTGATGGTGGCAAGGCTGTTCTACCAGCGAACTGGATGAGCAGCCGGCTACATCTACTGTTTGTTCTTAAACATTGTTAGCAACAGAGGTCGTCGATTTACCTTCGACACCTTCATCGACTACAGTAACGACACTTGCAACCTTAGTCGCGGGTCGTCGTCGTCAGACAAAGGAGAGACATAGTCGTAAACATGTAACTATACGTTCGATTGATTGGAAACTGGTTGACTCTGTTTTTGACCCTTTGCAAGCACGATTCAACTTCACACTGGAGGGATGTGATGATGATGAAGGTCTAAACTCGCACGGTGACTTACCTCACTGCTCGCCGAGTGACTCGATTCTTGAGAGGGACTTATCAAGAGAACGGGTGTTCATTAATCCACCCTGGGAGTTGGCTGAACAGATAGCACAGCATTTTGAAGATTGTCGTCGAATGTCTCCGACATCTACGATGGCTGTTTTTGTACTACCGAAATGGGCAAAATTCGCTCAACTGACTAAGCATTGGAAACTCTACCAAGGATTCCCAGCACGGACACAGCTTTTTACTCGCCAATCACTGGAGAACCAAGCGCAACGGGAGGTGGTTGCTCCAGCTCCTTGGCATGTACATCTGTGGTTAGTCGACGCAGATAGTGCGTTTTACGACTCGACATCATCTACTGAATCTGATCAACCCACCTCGGTACATGTACCTCCTGGCGACGCGGAACAGTCCATCGCTACGCTGCGACAATTTTCTCCGCCAGTTACGGCCCTACCAATTAACCTCACGGAAGCTCGACCGTTAATTCGAACCGAGCTGACTGTGAAAACTCATGATGGCGGACACCAGATTTCTGGTTTAGTGGACTGCGCTGCGACGCTTGATTTCGTATCTGAGGACTTCGTACGACGCTTTGCTTTACAGAATCGAAAGTCTGTGACCAAGACACCTTTCTACTCGCCAATGGACAACGAGTGACTTCTTCGACAGTCTGCGATGTTACTTTTGAACTTGCTCGACATGAATTTCACCGGATTTTTTACGTCTTACGTGATTTACGTGCCGCTCATTTAATCATGGGTTTACCATGGCTTGATGACGAACATGCCTCTTTACAGTTTGGTTCTACCCGAGTTTTAACTCTAATGGACGGCACAACAATGGAGACTATACACTCGAGGAACGACGCCCTGAGTGTCTACTGATGTCATCTACTAAGGTTCAGAGACTCATGCGCAAGACGCGCCGCAGCAGCGGACGTCAAGCTGAATTTTGCGTCATTGAACTTACGCCAGCCGCTGACCAACCAACTGACTTTCACACTGAAGAGGAGCTAACTGCAAAACAACATGACAACTTCCGGTCGTTACTCTACACAAACTTCACGGAGTAACTGCAACCTGTCGACTCGCCGCATGTAAGCCGACAGTGGGATCATCCCATTGAAACAACTGGCCCGATGAGACGTCAACGGCTGAACAGATTGCCACCTGCAGAGCGCGCTGAGCTAAATCGACAGCTCAAAGACGCAGTAGCAGCTGGTCTGATCCGTCCCAACTACAGTGAGTTCGGCTTGCCAATTCTTTTTGTGCGCAAAGATTATGGCTCGCTACGCATGTGTATTGACTACCGTGGCCTTTATGAGGTTACGCGTAAAGATGCTTACCCGCTTCCGCGTGTGGATGACACGCTCGACGAGCTTAAGGACGTAAACTTTTACACCCACCTCGACCTCGCCTCTGGCTTTTGGCAAGTTCGAGTGCGTGATCAGGATATCCATAAGACGGCGTTTCAGACCCCTGATGGTTTAATGGAATGGGTCGCCATGCCGTTTGGATTGTGCAATGCGCCACCTCCGTTTCAGCGGATGATGAATGACATACTTCGCGACTTTCTACTTAAGTTCGTTACTGTCTACCTCGATGACGTATGTATCTACAGTCAAACTCTAGAGGAACATCTCGAACACATGCGTCTCGTTTTTACAACGATTCAAGGAGGGGGGCTTGAAGTTACGCCTTAAGAAATGCTTCTTCGGCCAGCACGAGATGGAGTACTTGGGATATACTGTGTCCGATGGTAAAATTTCGGTTCCACAAAGAAAGTCGAGGCCGTTGCATACTGGCCAGTGCCCACGACGCAGAAGGAAGTTCGCAGTTTCGTACAGTTCTGCAACTTCTATGCTAGATTTATTCATCATTTCAGCGACCTTACGGCTCCATTGACGGACTTAGTGCGGAAGTCTCAGCCACAGAAGGTTACGCTGCCGCCTGCCTGTTTGGAAGCCTTTGAGACTCTCAAGTTACGGCTCATTTCCGCGCCATGCCTGATCCTTCCGGAGTTCGGCTCGGATGCGACGTTCACCGTGGCTACAGATGCTTCAGCAGTGGGGATTGCAGCAGTCGTGTTGCAAGACCAAGGAGGAGGTCTTCCACCAGTCTCTTACTGGGCGCGTAAGCTGAATCCAAGTGAGCGTGGTAACTCTTACTCTGCGTACGACTTAGAAGCTTTGGGCGTATGCGAAGCTGTCAAGCATTGGAGGTGCTATATTGAAGGATGCTCTAAGTTCCTTGTCGTAACAAACCACGACACACTGCGACATTTGCTCAGGCAACCGAACAACAAGTTGAACAAGCGGCAAGCAAGATACCTGCGGGATTTGCAACCGTTTGTGGGCTCGATGACACTTACATATCGTAAGGAAGCTCTGAACGAAGATGAGCCGTTAAGCCGGCGTCCAGACTTCGTACCTCAGGCCACATTTCCGTTATTTTGGGATGGCGAGGTTCCGTCAGATCGAGAACTACGACGGAAGTCCCAGCTGCTGTTTGAAGACGCACCATTAAATTTACTGACTGGTGCCCCACACTTTGCCAAAGGAGACAAGGTGTCAGTCGTCACAGCAAACCTTTTTCTACGTGGACAACCGAACCGGAATTTCAGAGACAGACAGCTTGGACCTTTTATAGTGGAGGAGCAAATTGGGAAACACAGTTACAGATTGAAACTTCCAGCGACAGTACGCTTACATCATGTGTTCCATGTGAACAATCTACGACCCTGCTCTACCGCTCCACTACGACCAGTTGTCCCGGTGATTGTTCCTGAAGGAGACGACGAGGAGTTTGACGTCTCGCACATCTCTGCTGTGTGCATCAAGTCGCTACTTGGGCGACGAGGCAAATATCTACTCTTCATGACGCACTTCAGTGATGACGACATTCCACTTGTCTGGCACCGGTTGAACGAAGTACACCGGGCAACAGCGTTAAAAGATTTCTTGGAGACGCCCCAATGGCACAAGTTTGCTAAGACTCATGCGTACATCGACTTCATGCACGCTCACCTAGCGCGCATTCCTGAGTCCCAGTAACTGCTTCAGTAAAGGAGCTTAGACCACGGAGGTCTGCCTCGTGGCGGCCTCAAAGATCCGTCAAGAGGGGGAGGGTACGAGTGTGACGAGTACAGTCCTGCAACAGTACATTGCATGACATTGCACAAGTACTCTTTACTAATTACAATTCGTGCTTTTCCATCGGACGGACGTACAAACGTGGGTACGTCGCTACTGCAATATTCACAAGGGTGCTGATACATATTGTACGACCAGTACCTCCCGGTACGTACAGGTACGCACAGTTAATCTAACTAGCGAGATGACGCGCCTAAGCGAGTTCTCCGATGAAGAAGGAGCCGCGTCGTGAATCTCAATGCTAGGCAGGCCGCGTCTCGGGACAGATGACGACGGTTAGACAACCCTAACGCCTGACACGTAAGCGAAGCAAGCAGGCGTAAGCTATCTGGGCAGAGACCTATTTAAGCCCAGTGCACTAGAGGGAGGTGAAAGAACCATTTAACAATTCCATTGTTCACTTACAACATATATTGCTAAAGTACAACAGTGAAACATCCTTTCGACATCATCTCTCGACAACATCATTTTGCCATCTTGCAACGACAGAACTAGACAGATTAGAACTGATTTGTGCTAGCGTTTAGCTTGAGGAGGCTAACCGCCACAGTGTGTGTGTATGGATGTGTGTGTGTGTGTGTGTGTGTGTGTGTGTGTGCGACACCCAAATAGCCCCACACCCATTGCAACTAAACTTAGGCGTGTGTTTTGTGTGTGTGTGTGTGTGTGTGTGTGTGTGTGTGTGTGTGTGTGTGTGTGTGTGTGTGTATGTGTATGTATGTGTGTGTGTGTGTGTGTGCGTGTGTGTGTATGTATGTGTGTGTATGTGTATGTGTGTGTGTGTGTGTGTGTGTGTGTGTGTTTGTGTGTGTGTGTGTGTGTGTGTGTGTGTGTGTGTGTGTGTGTGTGTGTGAGAGAGAGAGAGAGAGAGAGAGAGAGAGAGAGAGAGAGAGAGAGAGAGAGAGAGAGAGAGAGAGAGAGAGAGAGAGAGAGAGAGAGAGAGAGAGAGAGAGAGGGAGAGAGAGGGAGAGGGAGAGAGAGAGAGAGAGAGAGAGAGAGAGATTTCTTAACTTAATTTTTATAAGAAAACTATGCTCTGATGCGTCCCTAGAAGGGACCCGCTCTCCGCAACCCACCGCGCGCGCGCGCCAGCGCGCGCCCTGCAGTGCTGGATGCCTGAATCTGCCCACAGAGCCACAGAGTAGAGTGCTACAACACACTGGCCGCTATCAGACCAAAGCGTGAGCGAAGCCACAGGCCCAGCGCGATGGTAGTGTGGTGACCGTATTCTGATCTAGTACCACGCGCAGTCTGCTCGGTTTTCTTTGCATCGAAAACGTAAGGGAAACAAATAGAGCTCTGAAGCGGCTCGGGCCCGTTCCGTGACGTCGGCGGTCGCGAGTCGGCATGGGACGGACATGCCTTTCGCTCGTGGCTACACCCGCGCTTTAAGAACGTGGTCACCTGGTGAGCTCCCCCTTATTCCTTACAAAGCTTCGCTGAAACTGCCAGCAGGCTACACCTCAACTGTCTCTTCCTGCATCGAAAGATATGAAACGGAAGCCGTAAGCGACGAGAGTGAGACGGCAATCTGTCGTTGTGTTTCCTCCTTTCTGCTTCATTTGCGTTGACAGATACCTGTGTGGGTGGCCGTCTCGCTGCACGGAAAGTTGAAAACACTGTCAGAAGGGGGCGCAGTGGACCAGGTGGTCGAGCAGGATGCGTGCAAGCAGTGTGGGGAGGAGTAAACCGCCGCAGTCAATAAATTGAACTGATGCTTACGACGAGGAGCTGATTGACTCTGGGTAATGGATGAGGTGGCTTCTTAAGCTTAGCTGCACAGTCCCTCCTGGGGGGCGGTATGGGTGGGGTTGGTGGTGGAGAGGAAGAGGAGGAGGAAGAAGTGCTGGGTACGTTTTCAGACCTCACAAAACACATCGTCTGTCATGGGCTCAGCATCTTCACTCGTGGGCGGTCGCAGTTTGTGGGCATCCTTGGCGCCTTCATCCGCGCCAACAGCGTCCCCAAGGCGAGTGAGAATCTGCGTAACCCAGAAGCTGACCGTATTGAGACTATCCTGAAGCTCCTGAACGAACCGTCGCTGGACAGCGACGAGGAGGTGTGCTTCATGCTGCTGCAGGTGGTCAAGATTTTGTCCAGGAAACAGGTGAACAGGGCGAGGGTAGGACAGATTGGCATCCGAGCGGTGCTGTCCCACATGGAGGCGCCCCAGAGTCCAAGGGTGGCTGCGGAGGGGGCCAACGTGATCCTCAACATATGCTACGAGCGTGACCATGTCATCTCATTTCTCCGCTGCGACGGCCTCCCCCCACTCGTGCGCTTCCTGTCGTATGGGGACGAAACGGTGAAGGCCAACGCGGCGGGCGCGATCCAGAGCATCTGCTTCCAGGACAAAGGGCGGCTATCCGTTCGCGACCAGGGCGCTGTCCCCAAGTTGGTCACCCTGCTGCAGTCCAGCAACACCAAAGTGGTCACTCGAGCCGTGGGCGCGCTGCACAACCTGAGCTCCGACCCGGAGTGCATCCAAATCATACGCAAGCGGGAGGGGATCCCGCTGGTGGTGGACTGCCTGCGCGCAGACAGCTTGGCGGTATGCGGGTCGGCGGCGGGGGCGCTGCAGAATATTTCGCGCGAGGTGGCGTCGCGAAACATCGTTCGAAACCTCGACGCCGTCGCGCCCCTCGCGGACCTCCTCTCCGCGCAGGACCTCTCCGCTCAGGTGTGTGCGGCTGGCGCTCTGCTCAACATCCTGGGCCCCGAGCTGGACAAGAGCAGACAGGGGGAGCGCAGCCGGCGAGGGTTTGGGCAGCTCCTCTCCTGCGTGCTCGCCATGTCCGTTGTCTTCGACAGCGTTTGGGAGGACTGCCCCAGCCTGGACTATCAGTAGGACAACGCACGGCCTATTCTTCTTACGCTCTAAGTGCCCACCTAGATGCTCAGAAGCATACCCATACGTGCAGGTCCACCGTGCAGGTCATGTGATCGAGCCGTGATGCAGCCTTGATAGATAGTTATGTAGGCGTGCAGTGAAGGAGAGTTGTGACATTGCCACGCACAGCTTTACATAGGCTAGCAATAATAATGACAACGATAATACCGCATGGCCCCTTCCCAACCTCTCCTTACCAAAGTGGATCACTGTGCAACTATCTGACAATGAAACGATTGATGATCTCTGTGAATAAATGGGAAAAGGGCGCAACACTCGGTGCTTACTTGCTTATGTAAACACATAGCTGCGGAGCTCTACCCGCGGGGTATTCACTTCAGTGGGTGACGCAGCACATGTGGATCAAATATGGACGAGCACATTGGGCCGAGAGAACAGCCGCTCCGCCTCCTCGATCTCCTGCAGCCTCCTGTCCAGCCCGTTCTTATACTTTATCTACACAGCATAGTAACCCGTCAGCAAGTTTGCCGTCCCTAAGTTGCGTTAAACGTGGTGCGATCTTTTTTGTAGTTAGGCGTGCAGTTAGATGCAATTGACGTAACTCTCAAGGAAACGATGCGTTCGTTCATGCGCATGGGGAGAACTGCATGGGGGTGAGCCAAATCATGGCTTCACGCTAATGAAGTACTGCGCACCTGACTCGGCGTCTCAATCGTGAAAGGCAGCTGTGAGATCTGTGCCTCCACCGCCGCTTTGTTCTGAGCAAGAATCTGAAGTGTCTCCAGCCGTTCACCCTCCGGCATGACGCGCATGCCGGGAGGGATCTTGGCGGCCTCCACCGCCTCTTCCTTCGCCCTCTCCTCGTCTGCCATTTCCTGCTGGCGCGCCCTCAGATATGCAGGCACCTTTCCATAGTCCTGACATCCCGCAACAGCACACCTCAATGACTAGAGGACGTAAAACGAAGGAAGGCGAGGCACCATCACGCGCATGGGGTGAAAAGGCCCGTGGCGCATTCACTGTAATCCCGAGCCTCCTTCAATGTCAGAATGCTTGCTAGTGGAAATGGGTATGCAGCTGGAACGCCTGGCATTGAGAATGTCGACGGATGAATTCGATGGGGTGAAATGGAAAATGAAGAGTTAGAGACGACTCAGGTGAAATGGGGGGCTCCCTTTGACGACGCACCTGCTTGCCCATGATCTTCTGGTGTTCATCCACTTTGGGTGCCTGGGGAACTGGCTTGTTGGTCACAGCAGCGTGCTTGTTGGCCCGCACAAAGTCTTTCCCCGTCTGAGGCGCGTGCCCTCTGCCCGCAGGTGCCGCTGTGGGCCCCTGACGCGGCCCGCCAAAGCTTGTCCCTGGCTGAGGCCCTCCCCCTCCGGACTTCTGCCTGCTGAGCACCGCCAAACCCGGCCTCACGTTCTCGCCCTCCACCACCTCGTTCATCTTCTTTATGGCGTTCATGCTGCTTGCGTCCTTCACCGCCGAGCGGTTCGCCTTGGTGTAGTCCACTTTGGCGGTTCGTCGGTTGCCGTTCTCGTGCGGATTCAAGTAACCTGCGATCTGGCTGCTGTTCTGGTGCATACGCAGTTGACCTCGGCCCCCAGGACCCCCTCCGCCCCCCGTGTTGGTGACTGGCTTGCTGGCGAGAGCGGGCGTCGGCCCCTTCCGCGGCTGCTCCTTTGCACCTTCAGTCAACAGCTTGTAGATGCTCTCCTCCTCCTCGCCCCCTCGACCCCGACCGTCAGCGCGACCGGGTACTCGACCGCGACTCCCACCACCCACACCCCCAACCGCCCCACCGACCACCACCACTGCCGGGCCACCCGCAGGTCGCCTACCGTGCTGGGTAGCCATTGCTGTGAACGGTATTATCAGCGTTTTATTTGCGGAAGCAGTCGACTCCGGCTAATACAGTTTGCACGCGAGGTTGAGAACGGGAAAGGACGCCGTACTAACTGAAAGAATACTCGTTCAGCAGCAGTTAATCGAATCGCAGATTGTGATGGTGTGCGGTTTACGCTGGAAAATGCAGCGTGAACTCGCGTTGTGGAGTGTCGATGCGAGTGCGCGGCTGTTGTGCCTCAACACCTGTTCCCGTAGGATGGTAGAGACATGGCGAGACGCAGCCCAGGGTGAGTCATAATCCTTACCACGCGCCCGCCGAGCGCGGCGCAAATTGTCGCGTTTATTAATAATCCTCATATTCATTCATTTATTATAAGTTCGCCGACGTAATATGTACACTCTTCCCATAAAGTCCGTTACTAGTGAAATAGGGCCTGTCGCGTAGGGCGGGTATTTACCATGTAGGGTTTCTAGGGTTTAACTATACTTTAGCTCGTTGAAAAGGCGGGCCGAAACTTGTGTTGACGCCGAGGCTAAGGGGGAAGCAGGGCACAAATGGGGCCCGTCACGGCTACGATATGACGTATTAGGGTTTGCGGCCCAACCCGGATTTCAGGGTATACCCTGATTCGGGCGCCCCGGAATTCGGATTTGCCACACTTTGGCTCGTGAAAAATCCCGAAATGGGCGACACAATATGCAGTTTTTATGATCCCAGCATGTTGTCCGCAAACATGGGAGCACGTGGGTGTGATGGCATGTGCCGTTAATAATATGCTTGACGTGGGTGGGCTCGGGGCCGGAAAACCACAGCTTGGGAGGCATAAAAAAGCCTAACTTCGCCGTACAGTGTCCGATTCGAGCAAACTAAGCTGCAAGTGGAAGCCCTTCCCCCAAGTAAATATAAGCTTTCGCGTCATTAAGTTTTCGGGTCATATAAGTATTCAACTAAATTTACACCTACCGGCCGGTTTTCGCGTCAAATCCGCCGTCCGATGTCACCCAAGCCCTCGTACAGCCAAATAAAGCTTTTAGGGTTTCAAAATCTGCCATATTCGCGCGGGGCTAGCAACCCCTAGACATGTGGTGCCCGCATACCCGCTCCGCCAATACGCTCAACAATCAGCGCTCTATACTTCTTCTATTCACGGCGTTGCCCATTTCATGCCCCATGATGGCATGGTGCCGTGCCCTTTGCCGCCGGCCAGATGAAAGCCCGTGCTAGGGTACTTTGAAAGCTCCCCGCCATTTTTCACGCCCGGCGATGCGCAAGTTTCTAAGGCCAACGATCCGCGCGCTAGGGTGCTTACACTCCAAGTTAACTGCCCCTCAAGCCCAATAGGCCCCCAGCCCGTGCTCCTTGGTGGTATTTCCGGGCACGTGGCAAGAAAAACCAATGCACACGACATGCCATTCTCGGTGTCGCCGCTTTGTAGACGGCCGGGCGCAACACAGTCGGCGGATACTAGTGCAATTGTGCAAACATGCTGAGAACCCAGTGTCGAGTAGTCTCCCGGCTTGTCGCGACACTACGTGTGCCGAGCCACGCATAGAGGCGTGCATAACCTGCACATGCACGAATTTCGGCCGCAAAATATGGGCCGTTGGCAAAAATCCAACGTGGGTGCCCACAATAATTCGGCGTGCCGGTAAAGGTGCTCACGTCAGTGAACAACGCGCCGTGGTGTGTTGTTCGAAAATCATTATTCTACCCCCAAATCGAGTTGCATGGCCATCGCGGCAGTGTGTGGCGGGTAATTAAATACGTGCCGCTAGTAACGGACTTTATGGGAAGATTGTAGTCTCTTTAATTGGTGCATCAACCATAAATAATGGTTCTACCCGAAAACGATACAAGCAAAATACAACAGAATATAGCTACATGGACTTACTTTTAGCGCGCGATGTTGTGCTGATGATGACGGGCCGCGGAGGTCTCGTCATAAATCATAAGCATTGCGGGTACTATGTGACCGCCCTAAAAAAAAAGGTGCGACCGCCCTCTTCCTTGTCCTCGTGCCTATGGTGCTTCCATTAATTACATTTTTCTTATTGTTGTCATGCGTTCATGCGCGTGTCTCTAGTCATGTGTGGAAGTTTGCCTCTAAAAGCTCACTTTTAACACAAATAGATTCTTGCTTGCTGATGTGACGAGTACAATCCTGCAACAGTACATTGCATGCCATTGTACAAGAACTCGTTACTAATTCCAATTCGTGCCTTTCCATCGGGCGGACGTACAACGTGGCCACGTGGGTACGTCGCTACTGCAATATTAGCAAGGGTTGTGATGCGTATTGTACGACTAGTACCTCCCGGTACGTACATGTACGCAAAGTTAATCTAACTAGTCAGATGACGCGCCTAAGCGAGGTTTCCGATGCAAAATGAGCCGCGTCGTGATTCTCTATGCTAGACGAGCCGCGTCGCTAGACTGTTGACGACGGTTGGAAAGCCCTAACGCGTGACACGTAAGCGAGTATGAGCATGCGTAAGCTATGAGGGCGGAAAGCTATTTAAGCCCAACACAGTAGAGGGAGGTGACAGAACCATTTAACAATTCCTTTGTTCAATTACAATTGAAATTGAAATTGAAATTGAAATTGTTTACAACATGTACCGTATGCGCCGGTTTTACACCAAAAGCCGGATGCGTCGGCTGCTGTCTCTGGGCCCTCCCAACTATGCCATACAGGGAACTTACAAGTCAGGGCTAGACCGTGAACCACCTATGTCCAACCTCTCCAAGTGTGGTCGGGGGTTTTACTCCTGCCCGGGGAGGGTTTGGTGCGGGTTGAGGGTGGTGTGCAAAAAGGGCATAAGGAGGTGCATCATGTGGAGGCGCGGCGAGAGGTCGTGCGTGATTTGGTGCGGTAGACAAGGAGGAGATAATGCAGCCATTGGACGGTGTGCGCATGGAGTATGGAAAGGATGCGAGATGTGACGAGTCGTGTTTTGGAGATGAGTTTGTCCGGAGGGTCGGTGCGGAGGGTGAGGAGAGAGGTGAGACTTGCTATGGTGGATGAGTGCGGTGTGCCCGTGCGGCTCATGACAATGGGGAGGATTTCGACTTCGGTACCTGGCCAGTGGTTGCGGATGGCATTTGCGAGGGGTGTGTATTTGTCCCTAATCAGGTGGGCTGTATGTGAGAGGTTGTGGTCGGTGCAGTACTTCCACTCCCCTATCTGTATTTTTTTGATAGAAGAGTATCGTCGGCGGCCGTTGGTGTGACCGACGAATCGAGGTTCGAGGATGCGAATGAAATCGGGTTTGTGCGCCGGGGGACGTAGTGCGGGTGGGAGAATCTCGGGGGGGAGGATAGCGGGGCACGAGGTTAGGGAGTCAGGCGAAAGACCTTCGTCAGCAGCAACAAGGCGGGTAGGCATGTGGGTGGGGTGAGGGGGGTGACAGTCGAGAGGGGTGTGGGTGGGGGTGGGGTGGGTGAAAGATTTGATGGGTTTGTTACCGAAGTCTGCAGTGATAGTCTCCCATCGACCTCCGTTGTGGCGTTCTAGGAGAGATAGGAGGAGCTGTAGCGCGCTGTTGTGGCGGTCCTGTCTTAGGCCGGACATGGTGGGGCAGTTACCGGCCATGTGGCCGTTGCTGGTGAATTGTCCACACATGGGGCAACGTAGGGTGGGGTTGTGTGTGAGGAGGCGGGTGTTGTGGACTCCCCACATGAATTCTTGCTTGTGTGTGAACTGGATATTTGTGAGGGTTGAGTGTTTTTTGTGGAAGGAGAAGTCGGCACCCGCTTTCGCGGCTCGGGCGAGGAGGGCACCGTGTTTGGATGTTTGTGAGAGGGGTGTATGTGTGTGTTTGATACTGTGGGTATGTGCGTCTGTTTTAAGGTTGGTGTATCTGTAGGGTATGGGTTCCCCCTGAGTTTGTGGAATGAGGGTGTATGGCCAGGTCCAGTGGCCGACTGACACGGCTGAGCCTGTGGTGTAAGTTGTATCTGGCGGTTGTCCATCTGCAACTTGGTTAGCAAGTGCATCTGCGAGGTCGTTACCTAGTGAGTGATTGTGTGCCTTAATTTTGCCGAGGTGCGTGCGGATGCCTGCGTTGCAGCGGGTTTTGAGGGTGTGTGTGATGGAGAGGAGTGTGTCGCGGTGGATGTTGTGTCTGTAAGCGGATGGGCAGTTTAAGTATCCTTGTATGAGGCGGAGGGAGCATGCACTGTCTGTAAGGAGGTGGGTATGGCCTAGTTGGAGGCCTATGTCAATGCCGGCTAATTCAGCGCGGTTGATAGTGTGGGAGGGAGGGGTAGAAGTCACCAGGATTTTGACGCGGGTTTCCGAGGCGGGGTGGGTGGCGGCTGCTCCGAGGGGAGAGCTGCCACCTTTCTTGGAGCCGTCTGTGTATACGAAGTCCTGCCAATTCCAAGCAAGGTCTCCGCTGGTTGGGGAGTATGTTAGTTGCATGCGTTCATGGAGGGGGTAGTTAAGGGGGTGAGTAGGGTTGGGGGGGAGGTGGTATATGCCTGCTGAGTGTGGTGAGTAGGAGTCGGTGAGGTGTGGAGGTGGGATGGTGATGGTGGGGCTGGGAAGGTGTGTGTCGTAGATGGATTCGAGAGTGTTGTGGAGTGCGGTCATGTCTGTGTGTGAGGGTAGGGTGAGGAGGCCGAGGGGGTTTGCGACGAGGTAGATGTCTACCATCCAGCGCGTGCCGAATGGTGTAGGAGTGGGATGGCCTGTGTGTTGATCGGGGGGAAGGAAGGTGTTCGCGTCGTTGGGGAGGGTGTAGAGGTGATGTGTGTAAGGGGAGTCGATGTATTTGGAGTGGCGGTATGGTGTGTGTTCCCATCGGGGGAGTATGAGGATGGTTGCGCTCGGTGTGTGGGAGGCTGTGAGGTGCGCGCTGGTGATTGCATGTTCCATGGCTCGGCGCATGCATTCGTGGTCGTATTCGGGGTTGGCGATGTTGGTGCCTTGCCATGTGTGTGGGGCATTACTGCCGCTGGATGAGAAGACTATGTCTTCGGGGTAAAGTGAGTGGTATGTGTGGGAGTGGAGTGATTTGTTGAGGGGGTCTGAGTAAAGTTCTGTCTGGATGTGGAATGTGTGTCGGAGAGCCGAGAGGAGGTCCTCTCTAGTGGCCCATCTGTTACGGGGCCCACTGGACCTCGTGGAGGTGGGTGAGGTCGTGTTGTTGGCCGCGAGCACACCACTCGCACTGCCATGTGGCGGGTCCCTGAGCTGGGCGGCATTGGGAATGTATGGCAAAGTGCGGGCATGTGCAGCAGGTGGAGGTGGGTTCTGTGTGCAGTGGGTCATGACAAATGGAGCAGGCGGTGGGGGAGGGGGTGGGGAGGCATACCGATGTGGGGGTGGAGGAGATGAGGCGGAAGCCGTCGTCGAGTTGGAGTTGGATGTCCCATTCCGTGAGGTGTTCCGGGGCCCATTCAACCATGTACTGCGTTTGGCCGTACTCTGTGTCCTTGTGTTTGGAAATGATGCGCGTAACGTCGCAAGGGGGGTAGTGGTGGTCTGAGGGGGTGAGGTATTCTGTGTCTAAGTGTGTGATGGGTGCGGTGGGGGTGGGGTGAGTGGTGCGGGAGGTGTAGATGCCGGGAGGAGGGGGATCCATGATGGGATGTATAGTGGTGGGGGGGGATGCTTGGTTGGTATTGAGGCTTGTGAGTGGGGAGGCGGTTGTGTATAGTATCGAGGGGTTCGGTGAGGATTGCTGCGAGGAGGCGGATGGGAACTGAGAGGGGGGTGGTGGACCCCGTGAGTGTGGTGATGGATTTGCATGATTTGAGGATGAAGGAGGATGAGGTGGCTCTGAGGAGGACTTGTGGCCATGTGGTAATGTTGCTTTTCCAGAGGGGGGTGAGGCGGGGTAGGAGGGAGGCGTGTGTTTTGCGGGGGGAGAAATCGCAGTTAGGCTTGCTTATATGTGTGAGGGTCGGTGATGTGTGTGGCTTTGTCCCGGAGTGAGGCTAAGAGGGCGTCGAGTAGGTGGGGGCGGCCCCGTGGGAGGGGGGCGGAGCGGAATGTGTGGTTCCATAGGAGAGTGTGGAGGGAGTATACCGAGGACCGGGGGTCGAAGGTGGGGGGATTGTATGGTTGGC
>JAPMLY010001453.1:0-100639 GCA_026401115.1 Tetraselmis chui | reverse complement strand
GTAAGGGTCAAAAAGCACCACCATCAGCATCAACGATATAACACCGATCACCACAACGACAGCGAAAAGAGCACCACAACCAGCAAGAGCACCAGCAGCCGCAACAAAATCAATAAAAAACGATAACAAGAACAATAGTGACAACGATGACGAACGAACAGTAGGAGCCGCAATAACAGCGAGAACAACACAAGCGGTAGCAGCAGCAGCAGCAGCAGAAAGTAAACAGCGTAAGCCTACCAAATCATGATCATCAATATAAAACACATAAATAAAGGACACACGGCAGTCGGACATTGCAAGTTAAAGACGCACCTTGAGCAGGTCTACAAGAGCCTCATACCAGCCAGGTTGCGAGGTAAGAGAGCCAACAAACACGGGGTTACATCCCTCCGCCACCGCCAGCAGCTGCTGCAGCCCATCCAGACGCTGCCGTTGCGAGCCGCAGCGGGAGAGGCAGCGGAGCACCAGGCGAGAGATCTGCGGCAGCGTGCCGCCTTCTAGGTTCTTAGCCTGACTAACGCCTCCACTCCCACGCAGTAGACCGGGGTGCCGTACAAACATCCCCCGCAACACCTCCAAAAGGATACCCCACACGCTATCTGTAATTGGATACGCCAACACCGCATCCGCCACCTCCTCCCAAAACACCTCCCCCCAGTCCTCATTGTTGTCCAGCCCACCAAACCTGCACTCGCAGTAATGTCATAAGACGCGCAATAGCAGCCTCTTTCACAGGTTATCCATGCATGCGGGTGAGAGGCGGAGAAAGGGTGAGTGGTCACCCGTCATTGAAGAATCCGCTGCTGGAGCGGCGGGGGGTGGAGGGAGCGGAGGCAAAGCCGCTGGCCGTCACACTGTCGCGCAGGGTGCCGCCTGGTGTGGCTGCACCGCTAGTTGTGCCACCGGCCTGCGCGTCCTCACGGATCTGCCCGTGCTCCGGCCGGAGGCAGAACAAAATGCGAAGCCCCTGCACACAAACGGACAATATAAGCTCGGAAATAATCCACTACCTCCTCCAAAATAGAGTGTCTACACCACATGCGCATGAAAGTGACCCCAATGTGACGGTAACGAATGGGTTGACGGATGGGGCACACCAGTTCACGCGCTGTGGCAGATGGCAAGCGCAGCATCGGCAGCAGCAGGTTAATGCCGCCGAGGGCAGATATCACCGTCTTCACCTGTCACGGCGCGACGAGAGGGCTGAGCTCTGGCGGGTTATCGGTACGACTGCCACAGGCCATCAGGTAAGATGGAAAGGGGGCCCAGAACAAGGGGGGCACCTGCTCCCTTGTGGTGGAGCCAGGCTGGAGCAGGCTGATGATGGAGTCCAGCACATCCTCCAGCACAGCTTCATCCTTCACCTCCGTCAACAGTGACAGGTAAGCTGCCAGGTCGTCCCCACTCAGGACGCCACATGCGCCACTATCAAAGGATGAGAATAGCGCATAATGGGTCAGGGCCCTACGTCTTAGCGTGAGAACCGACTGGGCAGAAGATGGAGTGAGGATGGCTTTATGCTGCTGCAGAAAAGCCAGCAGCAGATGAAATTACAGGGAAGGGGAGGGGCAGATGAAAGCAGGAGACAAGGAAGGGGTATCTGCAACAAACCCCAGAAAATCGGCGGGCCCCATCCGCCCGCTAAAGCTGCCAGACATGCTGCGCACGAGACTGCCTCCCCGCGCGCTGGCTGACCCACTGCTTGGCCTGCTGCCTGAGTTCGATGGGCAGTCCATTGCCGCCGCTCGCACCTGCCAGAAGCCGCGGCAGAGTGCAAGCTCCTCGATAGTTTGCAATTGTCGTGAATTGTTTTCCAGCAGACAAAGGGTATGTTACAAGAGAGGTTGAGGGGTACCATGGTCGCAGCGACATCGAGGAGTCCGCGGCGTAGCGCGCACAAGTCCTCTGGATCCAAACGCTTGCTGATCGGGGCTTCTGCAAGGTATAGACGAACCTGAAAGGGAAGGGGAGACTCAGGGAAAATATACAACAAATCATGGATGCATGAAATCGGAGGAAGATCACTTCACTGGTCGCACCCAGTCTACAAGCTTTGCAGGGCAAAGATACTTCCGGAGCATGTCTCGCTCGTCCTGCAACAGCACCAACATCCATTGCTGTTCAGCCAAATCAATTACCCAAAACTATGCGGTGATCGGTTTCAACACGTTTTTTCATAACCACTGTCGTGGTATGTCGTGTCACCTTGGCAAGCCGCATCAGCGTGGCGTGGTACTGCCGCTGCACCGCTGGCTTGGCTGTGCTCCACAATGGGACGTTGAGCAGCAACTGCGTCGCCACACCATCCGCACCGGCGTCCGGCCCGTCGCGGCCCATGATGCGGTACAGCCCCTCTAGCGCCTTGAGCAGCGTCACACTCAGGTGCTGCTCGGATGTGGTGCGGGCAAGAAGAAAGCCGAGCAGACCGGGGCCGTCCATGTGAATAAACTGCAGCCTGTTGCACGGCGACTTCTCCAGGATCGCAGACAGCAGGCCGATCACCTGCCCTGCGCGCTCCTCGGCAGGGCCCCCTTCGACGGGGGGAGCCTTGGCTGGGGTGACTGGTCTGGAGGGGCTCGAGGCCAGACGCGGGGCATCCAGGTTGGAGAGGAGCGGGAAAAAGACGGTGACGCCACCGAGACCAAAGAGTACGTCGCGAAGGTGATTCGTCACACACAGGGCTGTGCCCTGCAGTAAAGCGGCACTGCCCACCCCTGTGACCCCCACCTCCGCTGACAGCGACTCCATCGCCTGTCGAACCGTGCCCGCCTTTCCTCCCGAGGCCGTCGATGAAGCGGCCACGTTCACGCTGGGCGCCATGTCGGTGACAGCGTCAAAAAGCATGCGGCCTGACGCGGCCTGAGGGTTGTAGCTCATGATGAGCTGCGGCCCCACCGCATCCTTTGACTGCGACACACAGAAGGGGACGGGATCAATATCGCATCACCGCCTTGGTGAGGATTCACACGAAGTATAGATCTCAGGGCAGGTGGAATCCCAAGTGTCTGCTGCAGACGCGACCAAGGATGGGAAAGGGTGAAAGAGCGCCATACCTCGAGGAGCAAGGAGGAAGAGGTGCCAGCCTGCTGTAGAATGTCGCTGCTTTCTGTGGCAGAGAATACCCCACAGTAGTCTGCGCCAAGTTTGCACAGAGCTTGCACCTATAGCGATAAATCGAAAGAGCCCAGGCGTGTAATGAGAACGTCTGACAAGTTGCATGCGAGCGGATTTGGAGGACTGCGAGTGTGTGCGCATTTGTGTATGTGTCTACACATGTTTTTCCTCGTGCAGGTACTATTTTGAGTGCCAGCGATAAGTAGAGAGCGCACGTTTGTGATTATGTATATACTTGTGCTCTCTCTCTCTCTCTCTCTCTCTCTCTCTCTCTCTCTCTCTCTCTCTCTCTCTCTCTCTCTCTCTCTCTCTCTCTCTCGCTCTCTCTCTGTGTGTGAGTGCGTGTGTGTTTCTCTGTATAGCATGTGTGCGCGTGCGTGTGTGTGTCTGTTTATGTGTGCAAAGGGGAAAGGTGGATAAGTGCAGTTGGGGCTGGTCGTTAATGAACGCTGTGCAGGTTTTTGCATTTGTGGGAGGGTGTACACGCACCTGTCGCAGAGCGAGGCAGTCATCAAAGAGATATACCGCCGCCATTTGCCCTGCAAAGGCGTTGAGCTGACGGCCGATGCCGCTCTCCGCTGCGCTCTGCCGCGCACCGATACAGCAGCAGTTGAGCGCGTCGGAGCACTTCGGGTAGCGGAGGCGGCTCGCTGCCACCTGCTCCCCATCGATGTACAGGGTGACCCCCGCGCTGGACAACGGCCCGCCCGCGGAATGCACAACCACGATGTGGTGCCACTGCCGTGTGACCAGGCGGAACGGAAGAGTAACCTATGCGACACGAGATAATTTTGTCAGTATGTCTAAATAGTGTTACTTGCTGCCATGCGTGACCTTTTTAGACTCAAATCGTTAGGCTCTCCCAGGGTTCATCATTTCACAACCCCGGAATGGTAAGTGCTGCACAAATCATAACAATGCTTTAGATATATTCCTCACAGACAGGGTTTTGTGTCCCCATTGATTGCACCTAGCCCCCCATTGAAAGCATAGCTAGTTGGATTCGAAGCCTAGGGTTTCGCAGGATTTAGATATGTACCAGAACTCTCATGAAAACGCCCGAATACATTCCGAAATAAGTCTCGAACCATGCTATCTCCAAGGTTTCTCCACTGTTGGCACACGATAGGGTGCTGCAGTGAGGTTGGAGGGAGGGGGTGGGGTTGGCACCTCGGCGTACGACTTCCCGACGGAGGAGATGCAGACCTGCTGCCCCTTGATCCATGCCGCTGCGCCGCGCGCCAGGCCAGAGGAGCGGTGAAGGAAGGAGAAGAGGGTGCGCTCCAGCGGTACCGCCTCGCCGGAGGGGCTCTCGATGCGGAGCCACGTGGCGAAAGTGTAGCCACGCGAGGACCAGCGCAGGGGTGTGGTGCGGACGATCCCAGACGCAGCATCACCGAAATCGAAAAACACCGACGGCCCCGTCTGACGAACCATGTCCTGCTCCATATGCAGTGCACATACTCAGCACGAGGTGCACATCCAACGCCAGCTGCGCACGAAAACAAAGGCGCCCCATCACCCAGCCCGGTCAGCCTCCTTACCTTGAGCATAGCCAACACGAGCGTGGCGCAATGCGGCCACCTGCCGGGTTGGTCGGTGAGCAGCGAGAGCATGGAGTACAGCTCGCGGCCGCTGATGGAGTGGGAGGCGGTGGTCTGGAGCACCGCCGCGATGCGCTCCTGCAAGTGAGGGTGCTTGTTGGAGGATGACAGCCAGTCCAGTAACGTCATGTTCAGGCCGGCTTGATTGCAGGCAGAAAGATTAGCAACCGACCCGGACACCAGCTTTGACCAGGCATCCAGGCCCCAGGTCTGTGCCAGGTCAGGGCAAGGCAGCAGCAGCAGCAGCAAGTTAGTCTCCAGGCTGAGCAGATCAGTCGCATGCACACCCTCACTCACCCAGACCTTACTGGGTCGTCAGCCCATTGCGCAAAACACGGTGCACATTGTGTGGAGGCATAGTTAAGTTTCAAATGAGGCGCTACCTGCAACTCCATCCGCGCCCGTCTCAGAACTGCAAAGAACAGCGTCACAACCTCTGGGTTGGCAATCACCTACAGAGCGAAGTCAGTACGCAGCCGTTAAAACACCTGTCGAGTCCATAAACACTCATACTATTTTAAGACCTCCCAGCTTTTGCTACCTAGTCTATCTCACAAGATTCCCTGCTGGACTTTCGTGAAATTTGTTCTTTCGCCCACTCGTGTCACTCACTTACATCGACCGCGTTGTTAGTTTCGACCGCGGTGAGACTATAAGACTGACACACTCACTTGATTCACAGAGTTGTCATCGTATTTCCTTTCCAGCAGCAAATCCATCATGCAGAGGAATACACGGAGGGAAGGGCCAGAGCTGTTGCCAGCCTGTTGCCATTCCCCATCTGTCCCCCCATTGTCACCCGAGTATTCGGAACCTTCGCTGTCCGAACTCCCCGTCACACTGCATGTCGCAAGAATGAGGTCTTGCAGACGGTCGTATCCCACCTGAGGCAGGCAAATAAACACTACGCCTTTGACTGAGATCCCGACGTGCTCGCCAGGGACAGGCAACAACACAGCGGTGAATAATCGGGGCGGGGAAACAAGTACTCTGCGCTCACCTCCTGCTGCAGTGTGCTTCGAGATGTAGGGTTGCCAGCGAGCAGCATCCGAATTGTGGACAACACGTCCTCCAGCAGCGCCTCTGAGAAAGAGGGTTGCGCGGCGCTGAGAAGGTTGGCTACACCTGCTATAGCGCCGCTCTGACGGAAAAGGTTTTGGTTGGCGGTCTGATCCGCTGTAACCACCTGTAAACGCCAGCCACAGAGTAAATGCAACGCAGGAGGTAATGCCCCAAGGTCTGCCCATCTCACACGTCTCACCTCATCTCAGATGAGGTCGAGTATGACCCAAAACCTAGAGGACTCGCGGCACCCAAATCTACAACATGTCATTCCATATATTACTATTCCATTACCATAGAAAAGATGTTGCGTGGATGCCTTACATCACAGAGAATGAGGACCTGCTTGGTTTCAGCTCACCACTAAGGCGCTTGGGTAAACGAGCCAACGCAGACACAGGAGACTAACTTGTGCTGGAATTGCCCATAAACAGATGCCCTGTTCCATAGGTACCTGTCGTTCCTGATCTCAATATCCACCTTGATTATTGAATCCTTCCTGACTTAATTGAATATTTTTCAAGCTCATAAATGCGTTGCAAATTGAATGGTGTCGTAACCCACGCGCAGCATGTCAGAAATGCGTTGGTTACCCCCAACACCACATATGCAGAGTAACATCTGCAGGCGCGTGCGCACCCCCACACATCCACAGACAAGTAAAACGTAGCATGCATTCTCATGTGCAAACTTCCGCAACGTAAATACGCGCGAAGGAGGCATACACGTACAACACACACACTCCTCTCTCGCAAACAACCAAACACGGAGCCCTCCTCGCCCGCGCCGCGAAGGACGGCGCCGATTTTTCTTACCACAAAAAACACTCAACCCTCACAAATATCCAGTTCACACACAAACAAGAATTCATGTGGGGCGTCCACAACACCCGCCTACTTACTCACAACCCCACCCTGCGCTGCCCCCTATGTGGTCAATTCACCAGCAACGGCCACATGGCCGGTAACTGCCCCTCTATGTCTGGTCTAAGACAGGACCGACACAACAGCGCTCTGCAACTCCTACTCTCCCTACTGGAACGCCACAACGGAGGACGTTGGGAAACCATCACCGCAGACTTCGGTAACAAACCCATAAAATCGTTTGCTTCCCTCACCCCTGCCCTCACTCCACTTGACTGCCACCCACCTCACCCCACCCACATGCCCACCCGACTTGTCGCTGCTGACGAAGGTCTCTCGCCTGACTCCCTAACCTCATGCCCCGCCGTCCTCCCCCCTGAGATTCTCCCCCCCCTGCTTCGTCCCCCTGCACACAAACCTGACTTCATCCGCATCCTCGAACCCCGATTCGTTGGTCACTCCAACGGTCGCCGTCGCTACGCGTCCATAAAAAAGATTCAGATAGGGGAATGGAAGTACTGCACAGACAACAACCTCTCCCACACAGCCGACCTCATACGTGACAAATACACACCCCTTGCGAACGCCATCAGAAACCACTGGCCAGGCACAGTGGTCGACATCCTCCCCATAGTCATGAGCCGCACAGGTACACCGCACTCCTCCACCATCACGAGTCTCACCTCCCTTCTCACCGCCCGCACCGACCCTCCAGATAAACTCGTCTCCAAAGCACATCTCGACACATCTCGCATTCTTGCACAACTCCATACGCATACTGTCCAATGGCTGCATCACCTCCTACGCATATACCGCATCAAGTCCCGCACGACCTCCCGCCGCGCATCCGCACATTGCCCCCTCGCACGACCCTGAATGCACACAACCTTCGCCTCTAATTGCACCCTCCCCGGGGGGGAGTAAAACCCCCGAACACCCTTGGAGAGGTTGGATTAGGTGGTTAACGGTCTAGCCCTGACTTGTAAGTTCCCTGTATGGCATAGTTGGGAGGGCCCAGAGACAGCAGCCGACGCATCCGGCTTTTGGTGAAAAACCGGCGCATACGGTACATGTTGTAAACAATTTCAATTTCAATTTCAATAGGGGAGTGGAAGTACTGCACTGACCACAACCTCTCACACACAGCCCGCTTGATTAGGGACAAATACACACCCCTCGCAAATGCCATCCGAAACCACTGGCCAGGTACCGAAGTCGACATCCTACCCATAGTCATGAGCCGCACGGGCACACAGCACTCATCCACCATCGCTAATCTCACCTCTCTCCTCACCCTCCGCACCGACCCTCCCGACAAACTCATCACCAAAGCACGACTCGACACATCTCGCATCCTTTCCACACTCCATGCACACACCGTCCAATGGCTGCATTATCTCCTCCTTGTCTACCGCACCAAATCACGCACGACCACTCGCCGAGCCTCCGCATAACGCACCTCCCCAAGCCATTCCTACACACCACCTTTAACCCGCTTCAGACCCTCCCCGGGGGGGAGTAAAACCCCCGACCACACTTGGAGAGGTTGGACATAGGTGGTTCACGGTCTAGCCCTTACTTGTAAGTTCCCTGTATGACATAGTTGGGAGGGCCCAGAGACAGCAGCCGACGCATCCGGCTTTTTGGTAAAAAACCGGCGCATACGGTACATGTTGTAAACAATTTCAATTTCAATTTCAATACGCCAATCCGGGGCCGAAGCAACAGTCATCGCGCCTTACTGGCCCGCCAAACAGTGGTACCAACTACTAAGCGAACTTTCCGACGAACAGATCATGTACCCCCCTCCCGAGATTTATTCTTTCCGGGCAAGCGCGGAGCGTACGAGGGCGTCGGACGGCCCGGCTGGAGCGTCACGGCTTTCCACGTACCGCCCCGGCTTGGCTCTACCGAACACGTGGTACACTCCACCCAACACCGTTCAACCGGACGTCCTCGACAAGACCGCGGCACGACCGGACATCCGCGGACAACGACTACCAAGCCGCACCCGTAAAATACCGACTCGTCGAACCTGTGGCCCACGCACCGTGGCACGCCTCGATGCGCAACCATGTCGGCACACTCGTCGGAACGGACGACTTGGGCGACCTCGTGCTCGACCTTCTCACCGGCTCCCTCGCCCCCACCACCTACAACAACTGTGGCACCGGTATGCGCCGTTTTACCGTTTTCTGCAACGAGGAAGGAATCACCCCTCTCGAGGCGACCGCGGCCGACATGCTTCGATTTACAGCTTGGCTCGCCCGATCCGGAACCATCGCAGCAAACAGCCTCCAACCCTACTTCTCGGCCATTAACAAGTTCTTTCGCGACCACCTGAAGGAGCCAGTGGCGCTGGGACCCCTTCTAGCGGACGCACGTCGGGGGCTCGCCATACAGCAGCAGCCCATCACCGCCCCCGACATTCGCGTACCGCTCCCAGCCCCCATCGTACACGAGATGCTACTCTTCGCCCATCGACACTACCGCGCGCTAACCTGGCAGCCGGACAACCTCGTACAAATCAAGACTTTTCCGCGCGATGCTCGCAGTCTGCACCAACTACTGCTATTTTTGCCGCGCGGAAACCGGCGTACGTTGCCACATGGACGACATCGCGGTCGACCGAACAGGCGGTAACATACTGTTATTTGTACGAAAAGCAAAGGGAGACCAGCGTAGGACCGCGGCCGAAAAACCGCTCCTACAACTCCCTATTACTGCAGTACCACTACTTGCGGACCTCCTGGAGGCGTTTACCGCTGGACGCACCAGTTACTGCAACATCCTCGGCACTGGATCCGGACCAACTGCTTTTTGGGCCGTCACGCCCGAGGACCAGCCACACACGTGGACGGCCGGTACCATCACCGAGTGGATTCGTGAGGCGTGCAACACCATCGGCGCTGCACCCCCCACGCAATTCAAGTGGACATCGCATAGCCTACGGAAAGGCGCGGCGTCCGCAGCCGCATGCATCGGCGCACCCCTTACCAAAATCCGCTACATGGGTGGTTGGTCGAAAACCAGCGACGTCGTCACTGGCAAGTACATCGACCCCACCATGAGCGAAACCCCGGCGGCCTGGCTATTCTTCGGCTGGCTAGTCGCAAAACCCCCGGATTAGTAGCCTATGCAGACCTTCAGTCTATATCAATGGCATAATCTGACTCCCAGTCGCTAAATTCTTATATTGGTAAAATATTGGGGTTTAACGGTTAGTAAACGTACCATGTTGAGTCCGCCTAAGGCAACGCGCGGAGACAAAGCGTCACAAGCGCAGTAAATTGTCCGCGGCGGACACCCACCTGCTTTACCTATAAAGCAGTTCCTCTACCTGGTAGCAGCCACCTTCTGCCTTTGCGCTCGCCCATTCGGCTCGCGCAACCCACCCACCCTTCCCTGATCAAGCGCTGAATAGAAATAACATCAGAGGTGTTTTAGTGCCTGTTTATCCAAAATGTAAACAAGCTGTCATCTTTGACATAATCTGACTCCCAGTCGCTAAATCCCCGATGCACAACGACTTGTACGGGCTGCCTGTACTCGTATTTATGATCTTATTTAGCTACTCCAGTAAGCAGGTAAGGTACCAGTACGGGTACTGTGCTTTATCACTTGTAAAGGGAATAAGGGTCGTGGGCGATGTGTGGGATGCATTCAGGCACAACTCGACCGCGGCGGAAACCCTTCCCCCAACAAAGACGCCTCCCACCGCCGGGATTGTGCGTCCCCAACGTGTTCTTGGCCGGCGCATGCGTGCTCGAACCCGAAAACCAAATAATATTTGCTTTGACACTTGTTGGAACTAGAGAAGCATTCCACAGCCGGCTCACCCGGTTTCACCGTCAGTGTCGAGAGCCAGACGACATCAACTCGGAACTAAAAGGCTGTGGTGCGAGAGCGGAATGACGGGTGATGCGGGTTTACGGCACTGCCCGTAGTCCCATCCGCGCAACTGCGACGGCCCTCCGTCGAGAGCAAAGCTCGGTGGTTGTAAGAACTGAGAACCCAGCTGCAGTGACGCTGCGCGAACGCTATAGGTTGAAACTGGTCGAGCGTAGACATGAACTTCCTGCGCTCGGCTCTAGGCCAGCTATCCGGGAAGGGGGCAGCTGAGGCGGAGAGGGTCGGCACCCTCTTGCCTGCGCAACACGAGCGCTTCCCGAGGGTCCTGTTCAAGTAAGTCCGGCCTTCTTGCCGTTACAATTCCCCGCATCTATCCACGACCTTCCATGGATCTGGGAGGGGATGTTCGTATTTCTACACCTTGACTAGGCACCTTACATAGTGCGAGTTGTGAAGCCTTATGACGCCGAGTTGGGTTTGGAGCGCGACGATTGGGTGAAGGGCGCACGGACTGTTGCTGGATTCGAGGGAGGGGATGGTCGAGGATGGAGATGCATCAGTAGGGGATAGACGTGCTGCAGAGCAGGCAGAAACTAGTAATACTAGTTTCACGCCACACTACGTCAGGGGGTAGGCGTGATGAGCAGGACCTCTTGGGTGCGGGGGCTGTTTCGACTCCCCTCTTCTCGGCAGCATTTACATCGAAAAGGGTCTTGATCCATGTGGTGTGCAACCATCTCAACCGCAGTAAGTCTGATCCACAAGAAGCTCAGATATGTCAACTATGGGGAGAGTATCAGGCAGCCAAAGCTATTGACGGCAGGGTGAGATGCCTAGTTTGCCCGCACTTTTGCCGCTGCACTTCCATGAGTTTGGGGGGCGGAGGCTGATCAGCGCGACCGTGTCGTGTAGGGGGAGCGTGCACTCAATGCGTTCCTGTCGCGGTTCATTTCTGTTTTTGAGGTTTGGGAACCGGAGGACGCAGTTCCCAGCTCAGCTGGCCACATCGCTAACAAGTCAGGCAACAGCGGTGGCATATTTTCCAGGTGCAAACATCACTGCTACAAGTGCATTTTCTGTTCAGGAAGACATTCATTGATTTCCTGCAATTGAGTCTCTACCTACCCCGCGCTGTCTGTAACATGCCGTTATCGCATCTCTCAGAGGACAATCGCGTGCAGAGGATGCTGTTGAGGTGACAGGCTGCGTGGGGGCGCACCCATTTGAGGTGTTGCAGGGTATGGTGGAGAATCTGGGGAATACTCCGAATGACATAAGCACCGGTAAGACTCAACCACCGAGTGAAGCAGATGTCCACTACTTTCCATCGGGAAATCTACTCACTGTGGCAATAACTGCTGTGTGTGTGTGTGTGGGGTGTGTGTGTGTGTGTGTGTGTGTGTGTGTGTGTGTGTGTGTGTGTGTGTGTGTGTGTGTGTGTGTGTGTGTGTGTGTGCGTGTGTGTGTGTGTGTGCATGTGTTTTTGTGTGTGTTTGTGTGGGTGTGTTTGCGTGGGTATGCGCGAATTTTCGTGTGTGTTTGATGCGTGCAGTGTTGAGGCAGCAGGACGCTGGGCTCACTGAAATGGAGAATGCGGGGGGGCTGAAGCAACTCCACGTGCTCACCATAATGGCGCGTTCTCACCAAAACCGCATGATGCTGCTGTCTGTTGGCTGTCTGCCGGCACTTATGCGGCTAATGAAGCTTGCCATAATGCGACTCAACACTCTCGGTACGCCACCTAAGCGTCCTCTTGCAGTTTTTACAAACGCAAAGCTCTGTTGTGCTTCATTTGGCAATGAAATTGGTTATGTGTCCCTGCTGCCATCGCAACAGCTGCTATTGCGGCAGTGGAGCGCAATATGAGCCATGTCAGCAGACAGCTCGTGTTTTTGCAGTGCCTGTTGGCGCATGTAGTCAGTGTCCTGGACAGCTACGTCGACGGAGAACTCACCCACTGGGCGCGTCTTGCCAGGTGCGTTTCCCTCGTGGTGGAGACAGTTGTGCGTACGATACTTGGCATTATGCACTTGCATGAGGGGTTGCGTTAAATGTGCACCAGGCATATGAAGCAGGTAAGTTGAATTTCCCGGTCTCGGGCTATATTTGCTGCTAGGACAACTGGGAAGCTGCTGGACCCGTCTGCCGGGGAGACCATCATCAGGCCTCTCATTGAAGAGGGCGCACTTAGCTTCTTTGTGGAGCTGCTTCGGGTTCTGTGGCTGCTCCGAGTACGTGGGGCGCAGGCCGCAGTAGTGGGTAAGCTGGAGGAGTTGGTGCTGAACAGCATAAAGGCCGCTGTACAGGCGAGCAGCACGGCGCAGAAGCATCTCCGCAGTGTTGGTGGCCTTGAGGTCAGTGCACTCAGACTTGATTCCAAACCCCAGCCACTGCTGGACAGTATTAGAGACGTGAGCACAGAGTTGCTGAATTTACTCTATTCCGTCTCATTAGGTGCTGCTGGACAGCATTGGTTGGCCTGCGGACCAGCCCCGTCTGGGAGCTGGGTCCGGGGACATAGGGTATGCGAACTGGGCAGTGCATGCATGTTGGTGTCAGTGCGGACTGGCTTTGATCCCCAACACATTTCCAACGCCGAAAGATGCCGCTGATATTTCTTTTATGCTGATGCTCATCCAGCATTATGGTCAGCGGGAATGAAGTTCCTCGACCTCGGCAGCTACGCAGCCGGCAGGCTAGCGAGGAGCTGCGTGCGCAGTTGTTGACATTGCAGGTGGTGGGTTTTGCTGTGCGCCGTAACAATGCCAACATGATGCAAGTGAGGGAGGTGCGTTGGGCTGGTGGTGTGCTGCATCGTTTCGCGCAATGCACAAGTTTGCTTGGGTCATGTCAGCCCTCCGGATATGTTGGACTTTCATAATAAAGTGGCTGAGGGCTGACACCGCTCGCTGTTGGGCAGGTGGGAGGGTTTCGACGAATCACACAATTGCTTCAGTGGGTGGCTCTCACGTTTACAGTGAATCACAGCGCGACGGGGGCGGCGCACGGCCGCAGTGGCAGTGCGTCAAGCTCGCGGTCGAGGTCGGCGGCGCTTCTGCAGCAGGACGACATGGCGCATCACCGAGACTTAAAGAGCATGGCTGGTTTTTCTGAGCTACAGGAATTGTTCGGTGTGCTTCTTGACTCATGGATTGGCGTGAACGAGACGGCGGAAGTGGGGAGTAGTGACACGAAGTCAGCTGCGTCTGCCGCCTCCGCCTATTCACGATCCTCTGCGTCTACCTCCTCGTCCAGTAGCACAACAGCTATTGTGGGCGTGGCCAGCGACAAGCTGCTTGTGGAGGTTGTGGGTGCGCTTCTTGACGTGTTCAGGGATGGTCCGACACAAGGTTCGGTAAATTGAGGTCGTCAGTCAACATGCCACTTCTCCTGTACTTTTAACAACCCACACCATTCATGTGATCCCTCACCTTACCTTCTCTCCCCCCCATTATGTGCCGGCAGTCCCTGGCCTCCCACTACCGGGAGCAGATTTGGTCCACCACCGGACGGCTGTGCAGGCGCTCCGAGTAGCCACATGCACGTTGCAGCGCTTCACCCTTGCACTGCTCAACCAGGCATGCGCCCGTCATTCCTGAATCTTTTGTCATGATTTAGGGTAACGGCTTCACACGGGTTGGATCCTGTTGGGTATGGCTCTGACCTGGTCCGCTTGTTATCGTCACAGGTTTTGAACAGCCGGCCCAGTATTCTGGAGGCGCTGCGGGAGCACGGGATGTGGCAGGTGTTGGTGGGACCGTCATTTTTCTTCTTTGGCAACGTCGACCAGCTGGAGACTCTGAATG
This sequence comes from Tetraselmis chui, assembly GCA_026401115.1. NCBI lineage: Eukaryota > Viridiplantae > Chlorophyta > Chlorodendrophyceae > Chlorodendrales > Chlorodendraceae > Tetraselmis > Tetraselmis chui. Next base: position 86,335 of record JAPMLY010001453.1, on the reverse strand, counting down.
ACGCGGCGTCCCGGCCCAGTCGCGTCACCCACGGCTCCCTTTCCAAGCCGCCCAGCCTACTGGTGGCCACCCTCGTGGCGGATGAGGCATCGGGCTCGGTACGCCTTTCGCTGAGTGGTGGCGATGCGGCGGAGGGACAATGGTACCGGCAGTGCCACGTCCCAGATGGCCAGGTGGTTGCACTGCGGGAGCACGTGGTGTCTGTGATGGAAGCCTTTGCGGGGTTGGCAGCCAAGGGGTCGACCGGGGACGAGTGCTCCAAACTGGTGGAGGTGCTGTTTGTGGGCGCGCTGGAGGAGGACATTGTGCTGCTACTCTCCCCCGCACTGCGCCGCCTCCTCTCCGTCGTGCCTGCGGTGCGCCCGCTGTCACTCTCTGCTCCTTCCCTGTCATCCTTTGCCGACTTTATAAAAGGAGAGGCCGTCCGTGCGATGCCTCTCGCACTCTTCACCCCTTGCAAATGTGAAGGCAGTAAATTAAGTAATGTGAGGGTATATGTGCTGGTGTGTACAGACAACGATCCAGTCGCTTCTGGAGAATAACACTTTGGGGCTCATTTCGAGGTGCACGCCAGCCCCCGGATCGCCTGTTCACAACATCCTGTCTAGTGCTGTCAGTATTACTCATGTATCGCGAGTGTTAATTGGCAGCATGTAGCTGGAAATTGGCGTTGCGTTTCTATACTGATGCCATTTTCATGCGTGGGGCTCAGGGCAATACTGCGGCAGCAGCAGGCCGACGGAAACAAAGTGCAGCCGAGTTCAGAGACCAACAGCCGCAACGCTGAGGCTGACACGTTGTGGAGGGCCCGCTGCGCTATGATTTCTCTACTGGTACGACATACATTGCGCTCAGGATGAATAAAGTGTGTGTGTGTGTGTGTGTGTGTGTGTGTGTGTGTGTGTGTGTGTGTGTGTGTGTGTGTGTGTGTGTGTGGTTGGAGTGCTTTGTTGCCTTTTTCCTCTATCTTCGATGGAACTGTTGAAAACGTAAATGATGCATCTCGTCGCTTTTTATGCCTCTCCGTTTGTCTATGAAACAGGTGGCGTACTTGGAGACAGGTGACGTTGTTCGGCGGATGGCGACTGGGCACGCAGACATCATCAAGGCGCTCTTCGGACTGCTATGGGAAGCTCGCACCCAGGCAGTGGGCCTGAAGCAGGTGAGTGCGTACAGGCTATGCATTCTAGCGGTCTTGATGTGTGCCAGTCCACCGCTGTTTGCGTGCGTGGGCCGGTGTTGTTAAGGTGCCTGTTGTCCGACCTCACCTGAAAAGGCTGGATGCATTGCTGAGACTGAGACATCGAAGCATCGTGCGCTTCCCCAGCTGCTGTCACTCATGTGCACGAAGCCGGCGTCTGATGCTGACAGAGGCGCAAAGAAGTCACTTTTTGCCATTTACATCAAAACTTTATCGGTAGCTAAAGCCCAAGTGGATGACGACAATTCCCTCCTCTCGTCGTTGCTCTCTGGTATCCAGCAGGTAACTAAGACTAGTAAATTCCTTATTGGTTGTGTGTGGTGGTGGTGTGTGTGTGTGTGTGTGTGTGTGTGTGTGTGTGTGTGGTTCTGTGTGTGCGCGTGCGTGCGTGTGTATGTATCTGTATTGCTTGAGAGAGTATGTGTGTGTATGCGCGCGCGTATTTGCATTGTGGGAGCTTGCATATGAGAACGGATGCTACTTGCGGATGTGTGTGTGTGTGTGTGTGCGCGCACGCGCGCATGCGTGTGTTTTTGTGTATCTATATCGCCTGAGAGTGTGTGTGTATGTGCGCGCGCGTATTTACGTTGCGGAAGTTTGCACATGAGAATGCATGCTACGTTTTACTTGTCTGTGGATGTGTGGGGGTGCGCACGCGCCTGCAGATGTTACTCTGCATATGTGGTGTTGGGGGTAACCAACGCATTTCTGACATGCTGCGCGTGGGTTACGACACCATTCAATTTGCAACGCATTTATGAGCTTGAAAAATATTCAATTAAGTCAGGAAGGATTCAATAATCAAGGTGGATATTGAGATCAGGAACGACAGGTACCTATGGAACAGGGCATCTGTTTATGGGCAATTCCAGCACAAGTTAGTCTCCTGTGTCTGCGTTGGCTCGTTTACCCAAGCGCCTTAGTGGTGAGCTGAAACCAAGCAGGTCCTCATTCTCTGTGATGTAAGGCATCCACGCAACATCTTTTCTATGGTAATGGAATAGTAATATATGGAATGACATGTTGTAGATTTGGGTGCCGCGAGTCCTCTAGGTTTTGGGTCATACTCGACCTCATCTGAGATGAGGTGAGACGTGTGAGATGGGCAGACCTTGGGGCATTACCTCCTGCGTTGCATTTACTCTGTGGCTGGCGTTTACAGGTGGTTACAGCGGATCAGACCGCCAACCAAAACCTTTTCCGTCAGAGCGGCGCTATAGCAGGTGTAGCCAACCTTCTCAGCGCCGCGCAACCCTCTTTCTCAGAGGCGCTGCTGGAGGACGTGTTGTCCACAATTCGGATGCTGCTCGCTGGCAACCCTACATCTCGAAGCACACTGCAGCAGGAGGTGAGCGCAGAGTACTTGTTTCCCCGCCCCGATTATTCACCGCTGTGTTGTTGCCTGTCCCTGGCGAGCACGTCGGGATCTCAGTCAAAGGCGTAGTGTTTATTTGCCTGCCTCAGGTGGGATACGACCGTCTGCAAGACCTCATTCTTGCGACATGCAGTGTGACGGGGAGTTCGGACAGCGAAGGTTCCGAATACTCGGGTGACAATGGGGGGACAGATGGGGAATGGCAACAGGCTGGCAACAGCTCTGGCCCTTCCCTCCGTGTATTCCTCTGCATGATGGATTTGCTGCTGGAAAGGAAATACGATGACAACTCTGTGAATCAAGTGAGTGTGTCAGTCTTATAGTCTCACCGCGGTCGAAACTAACAACGCGGTCGATGTAAGTGAGTGACACGAGTGGGCGAAAGAACAAATTTCACGAAAGTCCAGCAGGGAATCTTGTGAGATAGACTAGGTAGCAAAAGCTGGGAGGTCTTAAAATAGTATGAGTGTTTATGGACTCGACAGGTGTTTTAACGGCTGCGTACTGACTTCGCTCTGTAGGTGATTGCCAACCCAGAGGTTGTGACGCTGTTCTTTGCAGTTCTGAGACGGGCGCGGATGGAGTTGCAGGTAGCGCCTCATTTGAAACTTAACTATGCCTCCACACAATGTGCACCGTGTTTTGCGCAATGGGCTGACGACCCAGTAAGGTCTGGGTGAGTGAGGGTGTGCATGCGACTGATCTGCTCAGCCTGGAGACTAACTTGCTGCTGCTGCTGCTGCCTTGCCCTGACCTGGCACAGACCTGGGGCCTGGATGCCTGGTCAAAGCTGGTGTCCGGGTCGGTTGCTAATCTTTCTGCCTGCAATCAAGCCGGCCTGAACATGACGTTACTGGACTGGCTGTCATCCTCCAACAAGCACCCTCACTTGCAGGAGCGCATCGCGGCGGTGCTCCAGACCACCGCCTCCCACTCCATCAGCGGCCGCGAGCTGTACTCCATGCTCTCGCTGCTCACCGACCAACCCGGCAGGTGGCCGCATTGCGCCACGCTCGTGTTGGCTATGCTCAAGGTAAGGAGGCTGACCGGGCTGGGTGATGGGGCGCCTTTGTTTTCGTGCGCAGCTGGCGTTGGATGTGCACCTCGTGCTGAGTATGTGCACTGCATATGGAGCAGGACATGGTTCGTCAGACGGGGCCGTCGGTGTTTTTCGATTTCGGTGATGCTGCGTCTGGGATCGTCCGCACCACACCCCTGCGCTGGTCCTCGCGTGGCTACACTTTCGCCACGTGGCTCCGCATCGAGAGCCCCTCCGGCGAGGCGGTACCGCTGGAGCGCACCCTCTTCTCCTTCCTTCACCGCTCCTCTGGCCTGGCGCGCGGCGCAGCGGCATGGATCAAGGGGCAGCAGGTCTGCATCTCCTCCGTCGGGAAGTCGTACGCCGAGGTGCCAACCCCACCCCCTCCCTCCAACCTCACTGCAGCACCCTATCGTGTGCCAACAGTGGAGAAACCTTGGAGATAGCATGGTTCGAGACTTATTTCGGAATGTATTCGGGCGTTTTCATGAGAGTTCTGGTACATATCTAAATCCTGCGAAACCCTAGGCTTCGAATCCAACTAGCTATGCTTTCAATGGGGGGCTAGGTGCAATCAATGGGGACACAAAACCCTGTCTGTGAGGAATATATCTAAAGCATTGTTATGATTTGTGCAGCACTTACCATTCCGGGGTTGTGAAATGATGAACCCTGGGAGAGCCTAACGATTTGAGTCTAAAAAGGTCACGCATGGCAGCAAGTAACACTATTTAGACATACTGACAAAATTATCTCGTGTCGCATAGGTTACTCTTCCGTTCCGCCTGGTCACACGGCAGTGGCACCACATCGTGGTTGTGCATTCCGCGGGCGGGCCGTTGTCCAGCGCGGGGGTCACCCTGTACATCGATGGGGAGCAGGTGGCAGCGAGCCGCCTCCGCTACCCGAAGTGCTCCGACGCGCTCAACTGCTGCTGTATCGGTGCGCGGCAGAGCGCAGCGGAGAGCGGCATCGGCCGTCAGCTCAACGCCTTTGCAGGGCAAATGGCGGCGGTATATCTCTTTGATGACTGCCTCGCTCTGCGACAGGTGCGTGTACACCCTCCCACAAATGCAAAAACCTGCACAGCGTTCATTAACGACCAGCCCCAACTGCACTTATCCACCTTTCCCCTTTGCACACATAAACAGACACACACACGCACGCGCACACATGCTATACAGAGAAACACACACGCACTCACACACAGAGAGAGAGCGAGAGAGAGAGAGAGAGAGAGAGAGAGAGAGAGAGAGAGAGAGAGAGAGAGAGAGAGAGAGAGAGAGAGAGAGAGAGAGAGCACAAGTATATACATAATCACAAACGTGCGCTCTCTACTTATCGCTGGCACTCAAAATAGTACCTGCACGAGGAAAAACATGTGTAGACACATACACAAATGCGCACACACTCGCAGTCCTCCAAATCCGCTCGCATGCAACTTGTCAGACGTTCTCATTACACGCCTGGGCTCTTTCGATTTATCGCTATAGGTGCAAGCTCTGTGCAAACTTGGCGCAGACTACTGTGGGGTATTCTCTGCCACAGAAAGCAGCGACATTCTACAGCAGGCTGGCACCTCTTCCTCCTTGCTCCTCGAGGTATGGCGCTCTTTCACCCTTTCCCATCCTTGGTCGCGTCTGCAGCAGACACTTGGGATTCCACCTGCCCTGAGATCTATACTTCGTGTGAATCCTCACCAAGGCGGTGATGCGATATTGATCCCGTCCCCTTCTGTGTGTCGCAGTCAAAGGATGCGGTGGGGCCGCAGCTCATCATGAGCTACAACCCTCAGGCCGCGTCAGGCCGCATGCTTTTTGACGCTGTCACCGACATGGCGCCCAGCGTGAACGTGGCCGCTTCATCGACGGCCTCGGGAGGAAAGGCGGGCACGGTTCGACAGGCGATGGAGTCGCTGTCAGCGGAGGTGGGGGTCACAGGGGTGGGCAGTGCCGCTTTACTGCAGGGCACAGCCCTGTGTGTGACGAATCACCTTCGCGACGTACTCTTTGGTCTCGGTGGCGTCACCGTCTTTTTCCCGCTCCTCTCCAACCTGGATGCCCCGCGTCTGGCCTCGAGCCCCTCCAGACCAGTCACCCCAGCCAAGGCTCCCCCCGTCGAAGGGGGCCCTGCCGAGGAGCGCGCAGGGCAGGTGATCGGCCTGCTGTCTGCGATCCTGGAGAAGTCGCCGTGCAACAGGCTGCAGTTTATTCACATGGACGGCCCCGGTCTGCTCGGCTTTCTTCTTGCCCGCACCACATCCGAGCAGCACCTGAGTGTGACGCTGCTCAAGGCGCTAGAGGGGCTGTACCGCATCATGGGCCGCGACGGGCCGGACGCCGGTGCGGATGGTGTGGCGACGCAGTTGCTGCTCAACGTCCCATTGTGGAGCACAGCCAAGCCAGCGGTGCAGCGGCAGTACCACGCCACGCTGATGCGGCTTGCCAAGGTGACACGACATACCACGACAGTGGTTATGAAAAAACGTGTTGAAACCGATCACCGCATAGTTTTGGGTAATTGATTTGGCTGAACAGCAATGGATGTTGGTGCTGTTGCAGGACGAGCGAGACATGCTCCGGAAGTATCTTTGCCCTGCAAAGCTTGTAGACTGGGTGCGACCAGTGAAGTGATCTTCCTCCGATTTCATGCATCCATGATTTGTTGTATATTTTCCCTGAGTCTCCCCTTCCCTTTCAGGTTCGTCTATACCTTGCAGAAGCCCCGATCAGCAAGCGTTTGGATCCAGAGGACTTGTGCGCGCTACGCCGCGGACTCCTCGATGTCGCTGCGACCATGGTACCCCTCAACCTCTCTTGTAACATACCCTTTGTCTGCTGGAAAACAATTCACGACAATTGCAAACTATCGAGGAGCTTGCACTCTGCCGCGGCTTCTGGCAGGTGCGAGCGGCGGCAATGGACTGCCCATCGAACTCAGGCAGCAGGCCAAGCAGTGGGTCAGCCAGCGCGCGGGGAGGCAGTCTCGTGCGCAGCATGTCTGGCAGCTTTAGCGGGCGGATGGGGCCCGCCGATTTTCTGGGGTTTGTTGCAGATACCCCTTCCTTGTCTCCTGCTTTCATCTGCCCCTCCCCTTCCCTGTAATTTCATCTGCTGCTGGCTTTTCTGCAGCAGCATAAAGCCATCCTCACTCCATCTTCTGCCCAGTCGGTTCTCACGCTAAGACGTAGGGCCCTGACCCATTATGCGCTATTCTCATCCTTTGATAGTGGCGCATGTGGCGTCCTGAGTGGGGACGACCTGGCAGCTTACCTGTCACTGTTGACGGAGGTGAAGGATGAAGCTGTGCTGGAGGATGTGCTGGACTCCATCATCAGCCTGCTCCAGCCTGGCTCCACCACAAGGGAGCAGGTGCCCCCCTTGTTCTGGGCCCCCTTTCCATCTTACCTGATGGCCTGTGGCAGTCGTACCGATAACCCGCCAGAGCTCAGCCCTCTCGTCGCGCCGTGACAGGTGAAGACGGTGATATCTGCCCTCGGCGGCATTAACCTGCTGCTGCCGATGCTGCGCTTGCCATCTGCCACAGCGCGTGAACTGGTGTGCCCCATCCGTCAACCCATTCGTTACCGTCACATTGGGGTCACTTTCATGCGCATGTGGTGTAGACACTCTATTTTGGAGGAGGTAGTGGATTATTTCCGAGCTTATATTGTCCGTTTGTGTGCAGGGGCTTCGCATTTTGTTCTGCCTCCGGCCGGAGCACGGGCAGATCCGTGAGGACGCGCAGGCCGGTGGCACAACTAGCGGTGCAGCCACACCAGGCGGCACCCTGCGCGACAGTGTGACGGCCAGCGGCTTTGCCTCCGCTCCCTCCACCCCCCGCCGCTCCAGCAGCGGATTCTTCAATGACGGGTGACCACTCACCCTTTCTCCGCCTCTCACCCGCATGCATGGATAACCTGTGAAAGAGGCTGCTATTGCGCGTCTTATGACATTACTGCGAGTGCAGGTTTGGTGGGCTGGACAACAATGAGGACTGGGGGGAGGTGTTTTGGGAGGAGGTGGCGGATGCGGTGTTGGCGTATCCAATTACAGATAGCGTGTGGGGTATCCTTTTGGAGGTGTTGCGGGGGATGTTTGTACGGCACCCCGGTCTACTGCGTGGGAGTGGAGGCGTTAGTCAGGCTAAGAACCTAGAAGGCGGCACGCTGCCGCAGATCTCTCGCCTGGTGCTCCGCTGCCTCTCCCGCTGCGGCTCGCAACGGCAGCGTCTGGATGGGCTGCAGCAGCTGCTGGCGGTGGCGGAGGGATGTAACCCCGTGTTTGTTGGCTCTCTTACCTCGCAACCTGGCTGGTATGAGGCTCTTGTAGACCTGCTCAAGGTGCGTCTTTAACTTGCAATGTCCGACTGCCGTGTGTCCTTTATTTATGTGTTTTATATTGATGATCATGATTTGGTAGGCTTACGCTGTTTACTTTCTGCTGCTGCTGCTGCTGCTACCGCTTGTGTTGTTCTCGCTGTTATTGCGGCTCCTACTGTTCGTTCGTCATCGTTGTCACTATTGTTCTTGTTATCGTTTTTTATTGATTTTGTTGCGGCTGCTGGTGCTCTTGCTGGTTGTGGTGCTCTTTTCGCTGTCGTTGTGGTGATCGGTGTTATATCGTTGATGCTGATGGTGGTGCTTTTTGACCCTTACTGTTTTTGTTTCTTGTGGTTCGTGTTGGTCTTGGTGGTGATGTTATGCACTCGCTCATGTTGATAGTGTTGTTGTTAGTGGCGGTGGTGCCCTTGTCGCTGTCCTTGTTGGGACGATTGCTGCTGTTGCCGTTCTCGTTGCTTTTGGCGGTTATGGTTGTGATTATGGTGTGCTTATCGCTGTCGTTGTGGTTGTTGTTATAGCCGATATTGTTATTGTTAGTGGTGGTGACAGTAGTGTGTTCCTTGCTTTTTTTGTTATTTTCTTCGTTGCTGTTCTTCGATTATTACACCTATTCGCCCCCTTGTCACCATTCCACCGGACGCCAGTATTTGTGAGACAATGCATTGACCTACATCACTAGAATTCGCTTACAGTCGGCTCTCCTTGCTCTTGCGACGCATATTGTTTCCGCTCACTAGGACGGTGGCCATGCCTCGCCTGGGCGACAGGCCTCGACTCGCTCGGAGAGCGAGCCGTCCGCAGGGTCGGCATCGGGGCACAGTGGCTCCAGCATGGATATGCTGGGCAACATGGGGCGCAGCATGGCAGGGGTGGGCGAAAGGGTAATCTCTCAGCTCTACCCCCCCCCCCCCCCCCCCCCCCCCCCCCCCCTAGTGCTTCGCCCCTTTCAAATTTTCGGTCGTTACGCTATTGCGGAGTGTGAGAGGTAGATTGTGAGTGGCGAAGCCTGCGTGGCGTCTGGTGTGGTCAGGTGGGAGCGATGCGCCGGCCTTGGGAGTGGATTGGCCCCGAGGCTGACCTAACGCGGAGGCTGCTGTGCGTGTGCCACACCAACGCGATACGATACTTACGCGGTGAGAGCCTCATTGCAGCAGACCCTGAAGCGCACGGTCCCCCTTCTCAGAAGTAGCCCATCCCTAACAATTAAGCCCTGGAATTGAGCGTCCAAAAACGTGGCTGTTAAGTTTCCCGGTTTTTTGTCGTACAGGTGGACACCACGCACTGGAGCGCAGCTGCAGTATTGTGCGCACGGCGGCGCTGGTGAAGCAGCTGGATGGGTGGGGGCTCATCAATAGCTTGTTGTGCGATGTCGTGAAGGCTCTGCTAGCGACCGCTGCCCCGGGCGGTGGGGGCACGGCGGAGGCAGGTAGCTCCAGCTGGGTGGACGTCCCGCCGCTCAGCACCTCCCCTTGCAGAGAGAACGTGCTGGGGCTGCTGGGCCTGCTGGACGAGCTCACCTCTGGCGTGCTCCTCAGTCCGCAGACCGGCGGTGCCCCGAGCCTGCCCAGTCGAGCTGCAGTCCAGTGGGCTGACCAGACTTCAGGAAAAGACTCACCACAGGGCGAGCTCCCCTTCGGAGCTGAGGTACAGCCACAGAAGATAGCGTGTTGCCTTTGTGGATGACACTTCAAGTAGTGTTGAGTAAAGGCTTGGGAAGCTTGCAGCCCTGATTAAGGGGACGGGTGTGGGTGCAGGTATGGGCCACGCTGGGCGCACCGTCGATGCAAGGTCGCAAGGGCTACGAAGGCCACTGGAACCGGTCTTGGGAGCTCTTCTCAAACGTAGCCCATCTCCTCATCCCCTCCCCCCCCCCCTCCCACTGAGCAGCCAAATACTGTTCATTTGGGACTTTGGGTTGCCTTCCTGAGAACACATGCTTGCATATTGATCCATTGGAACAACTCATTGCCATTTTCCCTTCACGTACCGGACTGGCCGTACCACATTCTAGTGGCATGCTAGCACTAGATGGAGCAGCCTGTGGCCTACTTTGACGCATTATCTCTCTCTTCCTCGTGTTGTTTCGGCAGGTGCTCCAACTCATGGGCGTTCTCACTTCAGCGGGCGACATGCTGGGATACACTCCCGGCAGCGCAGCGACTGCGGGTGGCCTCTCTTCGTTGACTCTTCAACGGCGCCGCTCGAGCGGCAGCTTTGCCAATTTTCTGACCCAGGATGAAGGCGAGGGTGGAAGTGGACTGGTTGTTGAGACGCAGGTGGTGGAGGCAGGTGCCACGCTGCGCGCGCTGCGCATTTCCTTTCGTCTGCTGCTGCTTTATATGCAGCAGGCGCCGCTGGACATTGCCACAAAGGTCGGCGCATGAATTACAACACCCCTCGCCAGCGTATGCAGAACAAAACCCACTGTGTTGCCGAGCGGCTAATGTGCTCACGGCTTGCGTGGCCTTAGGGTGTCACGGCTGTCCTTGAGCTCGTCCCTCAAATGCTGCTCCCTGACTATGAGCCTTGTTGGGACATGGCACACTACATGGTATGTATACTGTCCCAACACTGCCTGTGACCTTGTCGTCACACCTCCCTCCCCCATATCGTGGCAATTGTTGAGGCGTAGCTTGGGCCTGAATGCTGTCTACACATGACCTCGTAGGTGTACGCACTTAGCTGGGCGCGCGACTGTATTGACCCCAGCAACAGTGTCGGGGGCTCTCTCAACAGCCGTGTGGCGTCCATGCTTGGTCACGAGAGCAGTGGCGAGGCACGGCTAACTTTGGCGCGCAGGTGAGTTTTGTGCGATGTGCAAAATGAAGTAGTTTCCCGTGTGTCCCTCTGTATGAGAGTATGAGCCCTCCAAAAACGCTGTCGAGTTAAGGTGACGAGCAGCTTGTCTACCTGATCGCCTGCTGCAGGTCGTTCTTCCAAATGTTTGAGGCTTGCTGCGACACCATCGCTCGTAGCAAGGCCCCACACCTGCAAGGGGTAGCCAACACAGGCTTTCGCACTGCTGCTTTGCCACAGCTTTTGAATGTGGACCCCAACGACGGTCTGCTGCTCCCTTTACACCCCCTTCGTTTCACCCTGTCTTCAAGAATGCGCGCATTCGCAGTCCTCATTGCTTCGGGAATCCGTTCAGCGGAGTTACTTATTGTGTCGTTGTATGAACATTCGATGCTGTGGATTGGTGGTGGCAGGGGAAGGGATGAGTGAGATCCTGGAGGACGAACGGATCGTTCGCTGCGTGACGAGTGAGATTCTGTTCCTCAGTTACCTTGCCACCAGCAGGGGCTCGGCCGTGGGCTCGTTGGCAGCGGAGGCGTCGCTGCGCGCCGAGTCGCTGGAGCTGGCCTTGAGCGGGTTTCATTCGCTTCTCACGGAGCGCACCGCCAGCCTGGCAGCGGCGGACCGCGCGCGGCAGCGCGGGCTGCAGCTTTTTATGGAAGAGCAGCGGCAGCAGCTGACGAGGACCTGGGAGCGGCTCCAGCGCCGTCGCCAGATGGAAGACATCATCTGGGACGGGAGTGGCGAGGGTGTGCAGGCCGAGGTGACCTCCCTCCCCCCTGTCTTTCATTCACCCACACCGAACAGAACGAAATCTTATTTACAGAGCTGCACCGACATTCTACACTGTCTGGTATTCAGGTGCACTGGCGACTGGACAGAGCCGAGGACAGCTCTCGTCGGCGATTGAGGCTCAAGGTGAACAACAGGTTTGTGATGTACCACGACAAATGGGCGGAAGTGGCCCAGCAGAAACCTGCGGACGAAGAAAGCGATGGCGCCTTGTCCAAGCTGACGTCACTTCCGCCAGAGGCCATTCGGGGGCCGGGCGAGGAGGCGGAGGAGGAGGAGGAAGCGGGTGACGACGGTAGTGCGCCTGCGGGTGACGACGGTAGGCGGCCCTCTTCCACTGGTAGTGTTCCGCCGGAAGATGGTGGAGCGGAGACGTCGACAGAGCAAGTGGGTGCTAGTGTGGGTGAGTACGTGGGAGAGGCTCATGCGGCAGCAGAGCCGAAAGTTGTCGATGAAACGACTGAAGGTCAGGATGGACAGGTAAGAGATGTGAATTGGCTGCCAAATGACAGCGATGTTGTCTTTTCGTGCGTTTGAAATGTTTTGTGGTCGATCAGACTGCGCCTGTGGTATGTAGTTGGTGGGGCATGTCGCGTGTGACCCTCTTCTTATGGTCGTGCTACTTTGCGAAATGGCAGGTGGGCGTTGTGGGTGGCGCGGTCGACGATGTCAGTAAAGTGGTGGAGGGTGGCGTGAATTCAGCGAGTGAAGACGGCACGGTAACCGGTGAGCGATTCGAGGCGCACGATGAACAAACGGGTGGGAGTGAGGCAGTTGGCGAGGTGGCAGTGGAGCCACAAGCAGCGGCACAGGCGTCGCAGAGTACTGGCAGTGTCGCTGAGAAGCCTCCTGCCTCGGAAGAGGGTAGTGTCCGGGATTGCTCCGCTCTGGCTCAATCACACAGCGTGGGTAGCGGGGTGTCGGAGCTGGTGGCGAGCAGTAGCCTTCCGGAACTACAGGCGCTTGTAGGGCACCCTCACAACAAGTATCTATCTCGCTCACGTCTACCATTACCCTCGATCGTTGTCACCCGCAGCTGCTTCTACCCACGGGTCATCGAAAGGCACACATTTTATTGGTTCCGTTGATTCCGAGTCGGCTTTGTGCGCAGACCATTTCTAATCGTGGCGCCGAGGATGCGCAAGCCGAGAACTTGCAAATAATGAACGGCGAGGAAATGGTGCTGCACTCCTGCGTCTGCTCGCTGGTTACCTATAAGCAAGTGATTGAGGGCCGGTTGGAGCTCACCAGGTGCGCTTTGTTTTGTCAACACGACAACGCCCGCCGCCAAATGGTCTTGTCTCACGTTACATATGCATTTCCACGTTGTATTGTCGTCCTGGCGAAGCTACTAATGCGCTGTCGTGCAGTGTATGCTAATTTTGCCGTCTACGTCCCAGGACGCACATCCATTTTGTGGGCGAACTGACTGAGGGAGCGGGGGAGGTAGTGGAGGGAGGGGGGAACCTTGGGGCAGACGGGAACCGGCGGTACTACAAACGGTGGCCGACGGCTGAGGTTGCGCAAGTTCACTACTCGCGATACATGCTCCAACCCACGGCGCTGGAGATCTTCACGCAGGACCGATCATCCGTGTTTCTCAACTTTTCCTCCAAGGCACAGTTTGAAACCACCCCCTCCCCCCGTTTCGAAGCGCCCGTTATTTGCACGGTCGACAAGACCATCCGATTCGGCGGAGAAACGACTTCAAAGCTTGTCACCTTTTCGTTGACGAGCTGGTATTGCAGTACCTACTTAAATATTGCGCTGGAATGGACGCGCGCAGGGGGAGTCGAAAGACATTTCCGACTGGCTGTCTAACCTGGCGCCCTCCGCGGTGGTTTACGACCGTCGGAAGAAGGTCGAGCTTGCGGAGCGGCTGGCGGCACGCTGGCGGCGCTGGGAGATCACAAACTTCGACTACCTCATGCAGCTCAACACCCTCGCCGGTCGCACCTACAACGACCTCAACCAGTACCCCGTCTTTCCGTGGGTGCTACAGAACTACTCGTGAGTAAATCCCTCACGCCAACCCGCCCTGTCACCCGCTGCTCCACCCCTCCAAATTATTGATGGCCACGAGACGAGCCTCCTCTGTGTTGTTAGTCGCGCGATGAATCGACATCAGTGTTGTTCTTTCTCTCCGTCGGCCTAATGGACTTTGCTGCGGCTCGTTTGTATTTAGTATTGGCTGTGATTGTGCGACGCGGCACAACTGCGCAGGTCGGACCGGCTGGACCTTAATGACCCAGCGAGCTTCCGAGACCTCTCCCGTCCGGTCGGCGCCCTGGACGACAGCCGCCTGGCGTTTTTCCAGGTACCACCCCATTCGCCGTCGATGCGCGGCTGACTCTTTCTTTTTTACTGGTCGGACTCAGTGCACACGAGTCCACAATATGAACTGGTGATACTCGTTACTGTCCGCGTGCATGGTTGACAGGAGCGATACAACTCTCTGAAGGACGACATCGACACGCCTCCCTTCCACTACGGCAGCCACTACTCCACCTGCGGCATTGTGCTCTTTTACATGCTCCGCCTCGAGCCCTTCACCTTCCTCGCGCGCCAGCTGCAGGGCCGCCGCTTCGACCACGCCGACAGAATGTTCCACTCCATGGCGGAGGTGTGGCAGGGCGTCAAGGAAAACACCTCCGACACCAAGGAGCTTATCCCCGAGGTGAGCCTCGCAGCTTCCTGCGTGGGAATCTGTTCAGCATGTATAATCTGGGCTGTCCGCTGTGCATGTATCGTATTCTTTTTCGTGACTGCTAGGTACCCCTGTTTAAAGTAACTGTCCCCAGTTTGACGTCCTCTGCATTGGATTATGTCACCACTGAGGTCGACCTGCCTGACTAAATACTCCGTCTTACTGCTGCTATGCTGCATCGCGCCCTTCTCCTCGCAGTTCTACTACAACCCGGAGTTTCTGCTCAACAGCGACGGCTTCAACCTGGGCCAGCGGCAGGACGGCACAGTGCTGGGCGACGTCGAGCTGCCGCCGTGGGCGAACAACAGCGCGGACGAGTTTGTGCGCATCATGCGCGAGGCGTTGGAGAGCGAGTACGTCAGTCAGCACCTTCACGAGTGGATCGACCTCATCTTTGGCTTCAAGCAACGTGGCAAAGCGGCGGAGGAGGCCGTCAATGTGAGCGCCCCCCCTGAACCCAACACACACACACACACACACACACACCCACACACACAGTCTTCCTGCTGTACGTTTTGCTTGCCTTTTTGTTTCTCATGTGTTCGTTCTCTCGCACGTCTCCAGGTGTTTTATTACCTAACTTACGAGGTAAGAACGACGATTCAGACTGTCTTACTTTCCCTCGTGCACGGCTGCTCCCACACGAATGCGCAGACTGGTGAATCATTTCACATGTTGCTCCCGTGCCCCATCCTTATCGGCCCCCCTACGTGTTTCCCCCTTGTTCCTCACTCTCAGGGTGCGGTGGATTTGGATGCGATCACGGACGACATGCAACGCGGGGCCGTTCGGGATCAGATCGGCCATTTTGGACAGACCCCCGCGCAGCTGTTTCGCCGGCGACACGTCAAGCGTGGCTCGCCGCCGCTGCCCTCACTCAACCCTCTCTTGAACGCACCCGAGACAATGATCCCCACCGCCGTGCGCGCCACCCCCCCTTACCGTTCCCCCTTGTCTTCCCTTTGAATCCCCTTTGCTTTCACTTTTGCTGCGATGGTCTGTGAGTGTCGTCAGTTTGCTGACCCTCGTCACTTGGGCACTCTCAGGTTGGCTTCCCTACCGGTGACAAGCGCGCGCCCATTGTGGCGCTGGCGGTGGCAGAGGCGCGCGCAGTGATGGTGACAGCGGACTGCTTGGTACAGTGTCACAAATGGGTCAGCCCGCGGCGGGATACCTCTTTCAGCTTTGGCGGCGAGACGGGGTACAGCATCGAGCTGGATGGCGCCTCACCTCGCAGACTCCGAGGCCTCCTGGACCGCAGCCTGGGGCGAAATCATTTGGGCTGCTGTATGGCGGTTGCACCAGGAGGAAGAATCATCCTCACCGGCGGCCACATGGACGGCAGCCTCCGTGCGACTGCTGTGGACGATGGGCGGCTTCTACAGGTGGGTAGGGGGTGAGGTTCCAGGGCTTAGAAGCTGCACACCAACTCTCGACCGTCTAGGTGGTAACGCGGCATGTGTTGGTCGCCTGTGCTGTCGCAGGTTCTGATTCAGCACAAGGCGGTCCTCACCTGCGTCGAGGTCACCGAGGATGGCTCCACCGTGGTGACAGGCTCGCGGGACACCAACATCATTGTGTGGGATGCGCATTCGGCGGAGTTTACGTCGCCCAGCTCGTCCAGCTCCACCCGCACGCAGCGTCGACTGCCTCTCAAGTACGCCCTGCGCACAACCTTTGCACAATCGAACACACACACACACACACACACACACATACACACACACACACACACACACACACACACACACACACACACACACACACACACACACACACTGTTACCCCATCCCTCCCGACCTACCCCCCTCCCTTTCACCCACTCCTATACACGTATCTGTACTCTCATTGTTTTTCTTCCTCTCACCCCCCCATTCATATATTTTCGACCTCGTTCGCACACTCACACATGGAAACGCATACAGACAAAGTCATCCAGACTCTTTACACCTTGAATCTCCTTCTCTCTGTCTCCCACGCGCAATCCTACACTCTCACGTGTAACTTTTCACGCGGCGAAGCACATGCGCACCCAGTTATTTTGGACATTGGGAAGTCTAATTTCCTGCCTGCTTCTCATTACTCGAAGGAGCCTAATAGATTTGCGATTTGCTCACGCGCTTGCGCTTCAGGGAGCAGCCGCGTGTTATTATCTACGGGCACAAGGCACCGGTGGTGTGTCTTGCTGTTAGCACGGAGCTCGACCTTGTGGCAAGTGGCGGCCAGGATGGGCTGCTGCTCCTACACACCCTCCGCAGTGGCTCCCCCGTTCACAGCATGTACATGCAGGGCGGCGTTGCTCCCAGCCTTCTTGCCTTGGACGTGCAGCAGAGGCTCATCATCGTGCACTCTCATCAGGTCATCTCCCTCCACCTTCATACCACCACAACCCCACCTCTTTTTACACCAACTTCTGAAGCACCCCCTGTCGTGGCTCGCCCCCCATCGCAGGACTTGGCTCTGCAGACGTACACCGTGAACGGGCGGCACGTGGCTCGGGTGGAGGGGGTGGAGGAGCTACACGCGCTGTGCTGCTCCCCCTGCGACCGTTTCCTGATGACCGGTGGTGAGCGAGGCATGGCAACTTTACGCTGGCTGCACAGTCTGGCGGCCGTCATCCAGTACGAAATTGGGCACGGCCCCATCACCGCTCTCACAATCACCCCGGAGGAGTGCCTGCTAATAGGTGCGCTGCCCAAACCATGTGCGTGCGCCCCACGGATGTCTATTGCCTCCAGTTGCGAGGGCTGACGCTGGTCTCGGGCTTTGCAGGCTCTGCGGACGGATCGCTTGTGTTATTCTCGCCCGACATGAGGCGCCATATCACCCGCCGCCTGCTTGTCATTGGCGCCAACAAAGGCAAAACGCCTCCACCAACCGTTATCAAATCAGGCGACGTAAACAGCTCCTGTTGATACCGCAGCGCGATGGTCCACCTTCTTTGAAGGAGGTGGAGCTGTGCCAAATGTGCACAGCTTAAGTAGCAGTAAGGTACCGCAGGTGTGGGACGCGCAGTCACCGAAACCGACTGTGGTCGGTGGCTGTGTAACTAGTTGAGTAGGAGCACAACAAATCCCGCCACGCCAAGTGGAAGTATATCATTCCACTATGTCACGGACCACGAGAAGATGCCTGGCCGCATTCTGAGACTCATGTGGTTGGCCATCATTTGCCAGTGATTGGCAGCATGTATCACACCAGAGAGAATTGGGAACACTGAAATCTCGGCATCCTCGATGCACTGTGATGGGTGCATTCACAGGGGTTGCATATAGGGAGGCAATACTAGTGCGTGTGTGTATTTAGGGAGGCAATACTCGTGCGTGTGTGTGTGTGTGTGTGTGTGTGTGTGTGTGTGTGTATGTGTGTGTGGAACATGGGTTGGGCCGTTTGTGTTTTTGTCTGTGTGAGAGAGACATGGGTAGGGCTTTGTGTGTTCGTATGCTTGCAACATACGGAGGGCTATGCGTGTGTGCATCTATGCGAAACGGGGATGACTGTGTGTGACTTCATACTTCCTGTCAGCTTGGCTTTTAAATGTGGATCGCGGTGCGCTCACACATCAATGGCTGTCGGTGTGAGGTCCTATGAAGAATTACGTGCTTCATGACCCGGTTTTGAGACAGTACGAGCTGCATATAGAGTCTTATTTGGATTTCGACAAAATTCATTCATTCCTGCCGGTGAGTGTCGTGCTATTCATGGGCATGGTAGACTCCCACCACATCCGCATTTCATACATTCATGTACTGAGTACGTAGATGGCTGCGACATATACATCAGATGTGACCTCCTTCTTTCCGTGTTCGTGTTTAGCATCCATTCTTCACTGGACACGTATTCGGCATTGCCTCCGCCATGGCATGTCTCACCGCAGTCTCGGGTGCCACCCCACACTTTTGGTACGTGTGTTGCGCTTGCAGGGAATGTGCTAATGATGAGGGGCTATGCGGCTAGTTGTGATACATACATCTTATGTGCGAGACTGCAGCACTTTTCAATGTATTTTCCTGGGATCGTCAGATGCAGCGAGCGTTTCGTGTTATCGGCCAGCATATGGCCATATGGATTTATGCCGCGGGGAACACTAAAACAACATATTTGCCGCACCTTCGCGGTAGAATCATAAAAAACGGCAAAAAAAAACGCATAAATGATATTGTACAATGTGCATATATGCATAATATGGATGAACAGTTGCTTCTCTCTCGATGGCGCAGGTCCCGTCGCTACCGTGCAGGTCCTCGAGGCGGGGCTATATATGATTCTCGCTTGCGGAATCATGATCATGTAGCGTATGCTGAATAATAAGAAATTACAACGTTGACAACCACCTGCGAAATTTTAACAACAACCTCCTGAGCCCTGTAGGACGACGACACGGATTGCGGGGGGGGGGGAGGGGGGAGTTGTCATTATGTATGTTTCATGTAGTTGCACCATGTGCATGGGCTAGCCGAAGCCGTTGCTCCTTGAAGTTGTCTCCATTGTCTAGCGCCGTAGTGGTTTGCATGTGCTGCGTAAATCACATCGAGTGATGGTCGAGACGAGACCATATGACGCATCGCATCACGCTTTTAATTCATCTAGTTATTGATTCATTGTGCTTGTATTAGTATGTCGAACATATTCGAATGCGGGGAAATTGTTTTACTAATTAATGACATTGTTAGCGCCGACATTGCGTAATTGTAATTGTATTACAATAATATCGGCAAACTATGCCGACTGTTGTCTAACGGCTATCAATACTCTGCCATCTAGGACACTTAGGAGAACGATTGGGCCGGGTACTCTTCGACCAGGTACAACTATCAACACACCTATCCACAATGTGTGTTGACGTTCTTCATAGGTTAAAAAACCGTAAGCAACTGCAATAATTGTCATAGTCCCTCCGCCGAAGCAGTAACAATAGAAATAATTTTATAATCAAGGAAAACATATCTAAAATAAATCCACTTGTCAAGAATGCAAAATGAAAGCTACTGCTCGACCTTCACTATGCACGGCCCGCTTCCATCGTACCGGGGTGCCGACCGACATAGGCCGATCGGCGTTCGAGAGGGACGACGGGCCAGCCTACAGAAATTTGAAATTTGAAATTGTATTACAACAATATCGGCAAACTTGACCGACTGTTGTCTAACGGGCATCAATACTCTGCCATCTAGGACACTTAAGAGAACGATTGGGCCGGGTACTCTTCGACCATGTGCACCTATCGACACACCTATCAGCAGTATGTGCCGACGTTCCTCGGAGATTAAAAAACTACAATCAACCGCAATAAACGCTACAGTCCCCCCCGCCTAAGCAATACGAACAGAAATGATTTTGTAATTAAGATAAACACACCTAAAAATAAATCCATTTGTCAAGAATGCAAAATGAAAGTTACTGCTTGACCTTCACGATGCACAGCCCGCTCCCACCGAACCGGGGTGCCGACCGACCTAGGCCGATCGGCGTTTGAGAGGGTCGACGGGCCAGCCTAATCGAGCTCCCGCGTGACATCGGTCTTGCCGGAGAAAGGAGGGGAAAGGCTAGCGAAAAAACCGTCTTCACACAGTCGCTCGTCAATCCCGCCGTCGCATCCCGTAAGCCCCGCCCCAAGGTCGTAGCCGCTCCTCCCGTCGGGACTTTCCTCCTATAGTCGAAAATCCCCGTCACCTGGAGGGTATGTGTGGGAGACCGAGACATCTAGATGGAGAAAGCTTGCGCTCTTTCCGCCGCGTTGAAAAGTTTTCCGGGCCATTTCCCCGCTTTTCTTTGATGGCACCCGGGTACCTATCTGGAAATCAGCCATTGACCATACCCTCCACCCACCGTTCGCGCGTCGAGCACCCTTGTTTCGAGTGCGAGCCTCCACGCTTACCCGAGTTCGCACTCTCTTATTATATTAGGTGTGCCTAACGATAATGGGTAGCGATAGAGTAGGGCATGGTCGCAATGGCCGGATCCAAAATGGCCGCGGAGGTGCGGAAACTGCGGAAATTATTTGAACCCTCCGTAGTACCAGGTTTTCCAACGGCGGCTGATCATGAGGACCTCCGCCGCTAGACCTCGCCGCTCCTCCCGTCGCGACAACCCTCTTGTTGTTGTTGTCGTGTTGCCCTCTTTTCGGCCGGCTCGACGTCAACAAAACTCGAAATTTGAAATTATTTTCAACATGTACCGTATGCGCCGGTTGCTGTCTCTGGGCCCTCCCAACAATGCCATTTAGGAAACTTACAAGTCAGGGTTAGACAGTTAACCCCCTAAGTCGACGTCAACATGTTGGTCGACGTCGAGCGAGCGCCATAGCCTAGCGTTGCTTCCCGGCTCCAATATCCGCGTAGTCCCACCGCTAATTCGTCCGTACCCTCCTCGCCTCCACACACTCATAAAGACATACATACCGACCCCACCCCCCCAAATGGGACGAGATCTTAGTAGTATCTAGTCTTGAAAAAAAAAATATCGGACGGGCCGAGCGGGAGATCTTGGCACCGGTAGCGTACATAAATGATTTTCAAATAAGTCTTCCGTACATGGCTTTCCCGACAGCTGCGAATTGCGTGGATAGCACTGCCGGCCCTCTTAGCCCCCTACCGTGCCAAGCCCGGAACGGCTACGGGGTTTCTAGCGCCCACCACGGGGAGGTGAGGGGATGCCGACGGGCCTCCGAGCGCACCCCCTCGGGGGCCGCAGCCGTTGCGCCGCTGGCGGGCGCCGGGCCAGCCTAATCGAGCTCCCGCGTGACTTTCGCCTTGCCGGAGAAAGGAGGGGAAAGGCTAGCGAAGAAAAACCTCTTCACGCGGTCGCTCGTCGATCCCGCCGTTACATCCCTAAGCCCCGCCCCAAGGTCGTAGCCGCTCTTACCGTCGGGACTTTCCTCCTTGTCGAGGTTCCCCGGCACCTCGAGGGTATGTGTGGGACACCGAGACATCTAGACACAGAAAGCTAGCGCGCATGCAGCCGCGCTGAAATTTTTCCCGGCCATTTCCCCGCCTTTTTTGTGCTGGTACCCGGGTATCTGTCTGAAAATCAGCTAGTGACCATACCCTCCACGTACCGTTCGCGTGTCCGTCGGGCACCCTTGTTTCGAGTGCGAGCCTCCGCGCCTACCCGGGCCCGTACTCTCTATTATTAGGTGTGCCTAGTGATAGTGGGTAGCGGTAGCGTTGTGCATGGTAGCCATGACCGGATCAAAAGGCCGCGGGGGTGCGGAAATCATTCGAACCGTCCGTAGTACCGGGTTTTCCGGCGGCGGCTGATTTTGCGGATCACCCCGCCGCTAGACCTCGCCGCTCCTCCCGTCGCGACAGCCCTCTTGTTGCTAGTGTCGTGATGTCCCCCCCTTGGGTTAGCTTGACGTCAGCATACAAGTTGACGAGTAGCGAGCGCCCTGCCCCAGCGTTGCTTCTCAACTATCCGGCATCACCTCCAACACCCTCAATCAACCGCTGATCCGTCCGTTATCTCCTCGCCAATTTTTTTTTCATCGACACATGCCCCACTCCCCCAAATGGGACGGCATCTTATAGTATTTAGTCGCGAAAAAAACATATCAGACATGCCGAGCGGGAGATCTCAATGCTAGCGTGCATATACTATGATTTTCCAAAACCCTCCGTGCATGGCTTCCCGACAGCTGCTGATCGCGCGGATCGCAGCTGCCGGTACCTCGTTTAGCTCCCTACCGTGCAAGGCCCAGCACGGCTACAAGGTTACTAGCGCCCACCGCGTGGGAGTAGAGGTAGGTGCCGACGGGCTTGCGAGTACACCCCCCTCCGGGCCCGCTGCCGCTACGCCGCCGACGGGCGCCGACATTGCGTACTAGAAGTGTTACATGAACGCCGAGCGATAACGGAGAGAGCCGGGGTAATGCAACAAGTGCCATTGGGTGTACTTTGGATTTGCGTCTATATATAAATGTCTTGGCAAGATGTACTCTAGACTAGCGTAGCGATGAACTCTTTAGAGGTGTCTGGTGGTAGAGGTATCGAGGTGGGGTCATTAGGAAATGTAATCGGAGCTGAATCGTAAAAAGCACAATCAGCGTCGACTAACCACAGCTGAACATGCCATGGAGCTCGAGCAGCGAGTGACGGGTAAACAATTGTGTCCTCGTTGGGAATTCTTGGTAGAGTTTCCAATGTCGAGTGAGCTCGTTGAACTTAGCCCAGTTAGGAAGAACAAACACAACCATCGTAGATGTCGGAGTTGTACGCCGACAACTCTCGAAATGACGACCGATATGTTCCGCCAACTCCAAGGGTGGATTGATGAGCACATGCTCTCCACTTAAGTTTCTCTCCATGAAAGAATCACTCGGCGAACAGCTAAGTAAGTCACCGTGCGATTTTAGACCTTCGTCATCAGCGCAACCCTCCAAAGTGAAGTCAAATCTTGCGTGCAAAGGGTCGGAAACGGAGTCAACCAGTTTCCAATCAATTGAACATATGGTTACATGTCTACGACTCTCTATCTCTCTCTCTCTCTCTGCTTGCTCTGATAACGACGACCTGCCACTAGTTTTGCAGGTGTCGCGACTGTAGTTGATGGAGGTGTCGAGTGTGGTTCGACCCCCTATGTCGCCAGCCATGTCTCAGGACGACTAGTAGATGTAGCCGGATGCTCAAGCTCGTCGGAAGAGCAGCCTTGCCACCATCATTTTTGCTTACATAGAACGCCCATCGCCTCCTTGCCTTTAAGCTCCGGGCATTGTAAGAGACGGTATCCCTCCTTGTGGCACTTGAAGCAACGCCCCTCCTCTTGATGTCGTTTTGGCTACTATGGGGATAAAGCTCCAACGATGGCGTTGAGGTCAATTCGGCAAGTATTTGGAGAAGTTCGGCCACGGCCTCCACGTCCATTGCCACGACCACGACCTCGACCAAACCCCGACCCTTCACCTTGTTGCCAACGTTTCGACGCCCCAACCATTGGATCGTCGTTGGGTCTCTTCGTGGTGGGTTGTCCTCCTCTAGGGGTAGTCGACTGAGTAGTTGTTGGCCTAGCACGACCCAAATGTGGCGAATGAGTTACGAGGTCGTTAAGAAACTTTTGCTGCTCCACCAATGGTAAACTGCTACCCCTCTAATGCGAACGATGAGACTTGGCTTGCGTCTCAAGTTGAAAATTAGCCAGCCCATTGATGAATCGAACGCACGGAAAATCATCCGTAAGAGATTGGCGGGACCGTAAAAATTCGTTGAACATGTGAGTGTAGCTGGCGTTACTTAGGTTCCTTTGAATAAGTCCAAGCATAGCGTTAGTTGCGTTATCCCGGATGTTAGGCAGCAAGGACGTCTTGCGAAAGAGAGTCGAAAGACTCTGGAATAGCTGGTTGTTGTGTACGATTAAGCCACCAACTACTCAAAGGTCCAACTGAGACGTAACGCTCACAACAACGTTGTACGAGTCGGCGTTGATCCCGAGCATTGTGTTGAGGTTGCGCATCGAGTCAATCTTCAAGCTCACGTGCGTCACAACCTGATTAATAGGGGGAGTTAATCGCAGCTTTACGCTGCGTCTCAGTAAGAGTTACTGTCAACCCCGCGAAGTTGGTTGTAGGGGCCGGAACTCCCATGCGTAAATCAATCGGCGTCTCTCTACGTATGTGGTTGATGTACCCTCTTATTAACACTCACACATGGCATGAGTCTACAGTCGAAAAACGAGAAAAGAAAGGAAGCTGCCTCGGTAACGACGTGTCTTCGTGACAGAGCAACTTATTGGTTGTCACGGCTGGTCAAAAAATCTCCCATTAAGCCACGTAACCAAAATAAACTTACTCGAATTTACGTATAAATGAAGGAAATGGCCCAGTTTTAGTCGGTGTAAGCGAAAGACCGTCAACGTCAATCGATTCTTGTACGACGTAAGTACCATAGTGATTAATGGTCGACTGGGTAGTAAGAGTTTGCTCGACCTTAGCAAGAGTGCGTAGGCTAGCTACCACTTAGGGTACCGGAATAGATGCCGAGAAGACATAAACAAGCTAGTGTGCCCCTTCAGGTAACGACACTCGAACCGGATTGTTACTCAGCAAGGTTTAATCGTCGGGAGTCAAAGTAAGGCCAGTTTTTTTCGAACGGCAGCGTCGACATGCTCTTCGTTAGGTAAGATCGAACCGGCAGGAAACCAAGTTTTACTAGTACGGGACTCACGCTTTGAAATAAGCTTAATGTTAGAGGCTTTGGAACCTCCGACATGCAATACGACCACCACGTAGTTACTTGGTCCAACAGAAACGATATCGAAGTAATCAATCAGCGTCGAACGAATCGAGCAAGAGCGAAAGCTTGCGTTGACCAAAGAGCTCCGAAACTACTGTGGCAATATGCCTTGTGAGAGCAAACTGTACACCCAGCTTTGTTATGTTGTGTTCAGCTTGCTGGTGTTGTCACTGCATGTAGAAGTGCAGATGGAGATGAGAAGATGTTTTAATGTTAATGTTTAACAATAACTTGTTATCAAACAAAGGAATTGCTAAATAGTTTTGTCACCTCCCTCTACTGCACTAGGCTTAAATAGAACTCGCCTAGCTAGCTTGCACCTACTCTCGCTTGGTTTACGTGTCAAGTGCTACTAGGGGCTCTCCAACCATTGTCAACGAACTAGCGACGCGGTTCGTCCAGCAATGGGAACCTCGTCTTGCATTGGGAAATTCGTTCAGCGCGTCGTCTAGCTAGTTAGATTTGCTGTGCGTACTTGTACGTAATGGGAGGTACTGGTAGTATAGTACGCATCAATGCCCTCGCTAAATTGCATTAGCGACGTACCCACGGTGTACGTCCTTCCGATGGAAAAGCACGAATTGAATTTAGTAGCGAGTAAATGTTCATTGTTCTACAATGTACGATTGCAAGACTGTATTCGTCACAATTGTGAGGGACACCTTGCTCCCGGAGACGCTATACTCGTTTTTCGGTACAATCCGTCGAGGTGGCGGGGAACCCGTCGCCGATAATGGCCATCGGGACTATACTCACCGCCCCGAAGCCGCCCACGTTATGGGATTTAAGCGTAGAGGTCCCATCGGACTATGCCACGCTTTTTTGTTTTGGACGTATGGCTACATTCCTGTAATTCCGACCACATTAGATCTTGGTGGCGTATGGCGACATTGGGTGACTTCGTCGGATAAGAATCAGATAGCAAATGTCGGGGATTTGACAACCGACAGTGATGCTTCTAGCTCGGAAGCTTGGAATGAGATCGTAAACGTTGTCAATGGCAACCTATGATATATTGAGGACACCAATGGCAGCTACTCTTCTCCAACGTTCTCAGTTGATTGGGCACGTCCAAGGCACACCCCCGGAATACGAATCAAGCGAAATGGCATCTCGATACATACCGATACGGACAACATGGAAAACTTTTTCGAGCACCAAAGAAGTATAGTCATCTATGAGATGCCCAATATTGCAATATGGGATTTCTACGTCGCGGTGCCACCCGAGAACAACGGCACGGTCGGAGCGGGCATGTTCCAGCTCTTTGCTTCATTTGACGCGACGGAGACACACCTCGACATGAGCGGCATGTGGAGTGTCGAGAGCGATGACGGAAGAGGCCCTGACTCTTATGTGATTAAAAGCAGGAACCTCGACACCGTCATAACACCGGGGTTTAGTCGTGTCGGGACACATTTATGGACCATAATTGACATGGGGGACGCATGCGCGCCCACCTTCATTCCCACGTGGGCGCTTTCCGAGAACACGCCGGGTATAGAGATTCGTCGAAACGGGACCCCCGTGTACACCGAAAGAGCAAACGGCGGCTCCGAAAACACGTCCTTACTCAACGCGGTAACCTACACAATCCCCAAGCCCACCATTTGGGAGTTATTCGTGGATGAGGAAACGACGAATACGACGTTTGGCCCGGGAGCTTCTCGCCTTACTTGTACATTCCCCGTGACAAGTGGGAACATCGAGGCGGTAAGCAACTCGAAGCTCGGCGACATGTTCATACGCCGAGATGCCGCGCGGTACCTCGGTGGGAAGTTTTGCCCATACAATAGATTGACTTCCCGGGAGCCGTATTGGGCACACGACTATTGGAGCGTGATAGATTACACGGGTGCCACAAGTCCAACGTTCACGATTCGATGGGTACCCGGTGGTCAACTCCCCGGCATTTTGATAAAGATAAATGGGGTGACAGTCAACACGGTGCGATATTACAACGGCGGGGGGACTTCATCGACATGGAATGATTACGTTGTGTCGTAGTGCGCTTGAGAGTCACGGTACGTTCTGCTTAAGTACTGTCGTGGGTGCTCTTTGAGAGTCACGGTATTTTATTATTTATTCTATCAATTCTAAATATTGGAATAAGCGAAGCGAGTACATGTACACGCGATGATTGGTCATATCGAAGTTATAGCAAAAATTTTAATTACATTAGGGGCGAGAATAGTCGGACGTTGCCACGACGTTGCAAATTCTAACCGCTAGATTACGCATGTCACAGTGGTAAAAACACATGCATGCGTTACCCCTATATGACGCGCCGACACACCGAGCTCATTCACCTTCTGCCTTTGCGCGAGCGCAGCTCACGCCACGGCATCTAGACTCTAGAAGTCTAGCAAGGTGAAAGATGTCTACTAGCACACGGTGCAGCTATTATCAAACTACTTCACACGGTAACCATGGCAGACAATCTACCATAACATATGTACCCAACATGGGACGACAGCGGAGCCATCAGGGCACCGCCATTTGTAGCGCAGTTCGAAGACTTGTATAATCTTGTCAACCAACTGCTCTTGAAGGTAGACCGCGACCACACAAAACCACCAACCCCTAACAAGCATCATAATATTCCGTCACTACATGCCGACGTAGTATCTGAGGGTGGGAGTGTGGACGAGTACGCCACGATTATATATGCTAACTCGACCAAGATCGCGTACATGGACCCGCGCGACTGGATCGACTTACTCCACGAGTGTTCAACGACATTTTATCGCCAGTAAACGCCTCTACACCTGGCATATGGACGCCTCGCCACGACGAGAGAGACATGTTCCTAACATAAGAAAAACGAATTACCTCCCGCGACGAGTATCGACACTTGGCGTGCTATGGCGTTTACTCTCCGGCCGCGGACGTGGCGCTCAAAACGGCTTTGGCAACGATTCACTCGACAACAGCTACCGCAGCGGAAAGAGCGCACCCCTTGGATGTCCACGACGCGGCCGTTCGGACACACAAGGCTGTCACGCAAGCCGTCGAGTCGCTACAAGGGAAAGAAGGCCCTCACGGGAGAGGAGCGAGTCGCGGAAGGCCTCGTTTACTCCCGCTTCTTCGACACGCACGCAGCCGACCGCAACACCAACGGCGTCGACGGACTCCTCGAAACCCTGGAAGAAAAAAGTATCCAAGTTTGTCTCCACGCGGCCGCAAAAGCTCAAGCCTTTCAGCAAGTGACGCAGGCAACGAGGCAGAGGCGACGGAGGCAACCCCGACATACCTATCGCGCGGCCGGACAAGAACCTCAAGGACAAGGAAAAGCGCGAGAAGAACAAGGCACGCCAACATAAAAATCCTGAGCCCGAGGCATAGGGCTGATGGTGTGCACCGCCGCGCCGATTCATGCAACCAAGCATCCGACTTTCTGCGACATCGCGTGCGACGGAGCTAGCGCGAGTGGGAGAAATTCGGCGCCAGCGTGCAAGCCCTATAGTTTATCCGGGAGGGAGTATCGATACCGTTCAAAAACAACCGCCCACCCCCACGATTCAACCAAGGAGCGTTGTTACTGGACGCTAACTCTGCCCAACTAGAATTCGTCAACCGCGAGTTAGCGCGCTTCGTACAAGCCGAAGCCTGGGAGTCCTCTACTTGCAACGACTACGTTTCCAGACCCTTCCTAGTGGCAAAGCCGGGCAACAACCAATAGCGGCTAATTTTCGATCAACGACCACTCAGCAAGTATTGCGTACGAAAGCGACTCAAAGATGGAGACGCTATTGGGGGTGGACACCTAACCCGAAAGGGGGACTACATCTTCAGCTTCGACATGCAATTCGGGCTCTTCGCGTTGGGCATCAACCAAGCGGATTGCGACTACTTCACCGTAAACGTACGCGGACAACTCTACAGACTCGCGGGGCTACCTATGGGGTGGTCCCTATCCCCTTTTTATTTTTGAAAGATGACGCTCACTTTCGTCAACTTTCTTCGCGCCCCGGACCCCGAACACCCTATCGCCCCACAAGACAGCTGCGCGAAGACCTACCTCAGACGAACGCGCTAGCGCGTCGCCAAGATTCTACCATACGTCGACGACTTTCTGGATTCTTATCGACCGAGAAGGAGGCTCTCACCTTACACCAACGCCTCTCCAAGCTGCTCGACCGTCTTGGCCTCCTCCGCCACCCAATCGAGGGTTTTTGGACACTGGCGCTAGTCGGACGCTACCTTGGAATAGACATCGACATAGCGTCATGCTACTTCTATGCGCCGGAGGCAAAACTCACTACCAAGATCGAGCAAGATGCCAAACAGCTCATCGGGCGAGCTACTCGGAACGCACGCTAGCTCCCCGTCAAGGATCTTCAGTCACTCGCGGGCCATGCATAATACTTTTTTCTGGCGATTCCAGCGGCCAGATTCTTCCTCCGAGAACTTCACTCCGTCGTCGGCGAGAAGTGGGGAGGCCTTGTCCGGTTAACCCCCTGGGACGCGACCTTCAAGAGTGGGCACAAGTGCCCAGTCAATCCAACGGAAAGTCCTCTATTTTACGCGTGACAAAAAGTAAGGTGGAAGACGGAAAGAACTGAGATATATCCATACCTATACGGGCAGAGGAGAAATATAGAGTCACCAGAGTGATATGGACATCCCCATATTTTCATGCCACCCCCACCTCATCTTCGTGATATTCACGATTTACTCATCACAACCCGCGGGGCTACCTATGGGGTGGTCCCTATCCCCTTTTTATTTTTGAAAGATGACGCTCACTTTCGTCAACTTTCTTCGCGCCCCGGACCCCGAACACCCTATCGCCCCACAAGACAGCTGCGCGAAGACCTACCTCAGACGAACGCGCTAGCGCGTCGCCAAGATTCTACCATACGTCGACGACTTTCTGGATTCTTATCGACCGAGAAGGAGGCTCTCACCTTACACCAACGCCTCTCCAAGCTGCTCGACCGTCTTGGCCTCCTCCGCCACCCAATCGAGGGTTTTTGGACACTGGCGCAAGTCGGACGCTACCTTGGAATAGACATCGACATAGCGTCATGCTACTTCTATGCGCCGGAGGCAAAACTCACTACCAAGATCGAGCAACATGCCAAACAGCTCATCGGGCGAGCTACTCGGAACGCACGCTAGCTCCCCGTCAAGGATCTTCAGTCACTCGCGGGCCATGCATAATACCTTTTTCTGGCGATTCCAGCGGCCAGATTCTTCCTCCGAGAACTTCACTCCGTCGTCGGCGAGAAGTGGGGAGGCCTTGTCCGGTTAACCCCCTGCGACGCGACCTTCAAGAGTGGGCACAAGTGCCCAGTCAATCCAACGGAAAGTCCTCTACTTTACGCGTGACAAAAAGCAAGGTGGAAGACGGAAAGAACTGAGAAGAACTGAGATATATCCATACCTATACGGGGCAGAGGAGAAATAGAGAGTCACCAGAGTGATATGGACATCCCCATATTTTCATGCCACCCCCACCTCATCTTCGTGATATTCACGATTTACTCGTCACAACCCCCTTCTTTGATCCCTTTCCCCCCTCCACTTCGACATGCCTTCTTTACTGGTGAATGGACGTACTCCGTTCCAGATGGAGCAGTATTCTCATGCATTGGGCTTTGTGGTTTGCTACAGAGTGGTTTCCCCCGTCGGGCTAGTCGAGGTAAAGACATGTAAAAAGTGAGGACATATGCGACGTTTCCTGCTATGCATGTGACCAAATAGGTATGATAAAATAGAGGTAACTAAGCCGGTGCCTGGTGCAGTTTATCGCATAGGTTATGCGTGTGTGTGTGTATGTGTGTGTGTGTGTGTGTGTGTGTGTGTGTGTGTGTGTGTGCAGGGAAGTAGTGACGCTGCATTGAGGAATGCGTTCAAAAAATTATAGAAACCTAATGCAAAGGGTGCAGGACAACAATGGCGAGGAGCAGCGACCTCTGGAGCGCTGTCTATGGAACGCAACGGATGTTACAATCGGACTGCGACATTCAGCCTTTCAGACTGTCTCCCGCTATTTTCTGCGAAGATCTACTAACCACCAACTATTATCTGAAGGTGCTATAAAAGAAAGAGAGAGCATATACTGCGATTATCCCTCAGCTACACACTACCACTTGAGCAGCATTCGCCACCCCTTGTTCTTCCCAGCCAGCAGCTGCACACACATACACACACACACACACACACACACACACACAAAGTGACATATAAGTCATCATTCCGTGAAACACAGGGAAATTCCATACACAGCGCAACGCACAGTGTATCAACGCAACTGAGGGAGGCGAAGGTCTGACCTCCTCCATGCCCTCGTTCACTTGATCAAATGGCATTGTAGTGGTGGTCCAGCTCTCGTCGTCGTCCTCCATAAACTTTTGGTTGGCATGAGCCAGCTCCAGCATGTCGCGGGTGCGTGCGGAGCCAAGCACAATGGAGCCCTGGATCTTGCGCTGGGTGAAGATGAGTGGGATCCAGTTGTAGCTGAATCCTGCGAGCAGCCAGGCAAAAAGGGGGTAAATGAAGTTAATAAACTTGTGCAAGGGTCGGAGCATCGTTGACGTCCCTGTCCTTCTTCGCAGTCGCAAGTTCATTTTTGTCCTTGGCGAGGTATGTTACTCTTCTATATGTGCGGACTAGTCGCAGGCTGAGTAGGGTGTCTGAAGCAGGGTAGAGAGATAACCTTCAACCCTAAACCCAATACCCTATACCAGAAGGAAAAGACGGGCAGAGTGTGCGACCGACCTTGGTCCTTGGCGGCGGGGATGCCCACACGTATGTAGGAACCGTCAAACGCAAGCATATCCATGTAAGGGGAGACATCGCCGTTGACGGGTGTCGTGTCGATGATGACATTGAAACTGGCGGCCAGCTTCGACTTTGCGTCCGCGTCAGTGGTGACCACAAAGTGCGCCGCGCCCGCCTTCCGTGCGCCTGCCTCCTTCGTGGCAGTGCGACTGATGGCGGTCACCTCGGCACCGTAAAGCTGAGACAAGAAACAAGGAGGACATGTTAAAGAACATATATACTTCACGTGTCAGTGTATCACGTTCTACCCCTTCCTTCCCCCTCCCCTCCAACTTCTGCTCTCCTCGCGGCGACTCAGTACCCACCTTGGCAAGCTTGATGGCAGTGGTACCCAGGCCGCCAATGCCCACCACGCCCACCTTCTTGCCTATCGACACATCGACAAACACACACACACACACACACACACACACACACACACACACACACACACACACATACGAGGTAAATCGCTATTTCAAAACAGATCAGTTTCATGGGGAGCTATTTTGTCACTGGTCGCTGAGGAGACTTAAGATGGAGCCGTCATTAAGTGTCTGGCACGAATTGGTGCCTACAATCAGACAATCCGCCTCCCATAGCCCCCTTGCACGTCTTGCCTTACCTGGCTTGACGTAATCTACGATGGGCTCGAAGACAGTGCCGCCTCCGCACATCAGTGGACAGGCAAGCTGCGGAAAAGGGAAAATTGGAGACAAGAGAGGAGTCGTGTCAGGATTTCATGAGCGGAAGACAGGCAGCGCATGGTCCTTGTTCAGCACTTGCTAACGCACATACGCACACGGGCGCGCGCGAGGGGCAGTTACCTCCGGGTTCATGCCCTTGGGTAGGATGAAGGCAAACTTCTCCTCCACGCGCATAACCTTGGAGAAACAGCCACCGTGCTCGTTGTAGGGATCTTTCCCCCACGTGCCGGCATTGCTGCCCAGGTAGGTGCCCTGCCGGTGGTGGACATCACATAGGTGGTGACGCGAGATACCCTCCCAAGCAGTGGCGCTGATGATACCCTCTCAAGTCGCGAGCGGTCGATGGACAGAGGAGCTCATCAGCTCGACGAGAAACAGCAGCTGCTGAGGGTCGATTCATATACAAAGCAAGGCGCATGCCTGGTAGCCCTTGCGGCAGAGGTTGTCACGACCAACAGCGCAGGCATCACAGTCCTGGCAGGAGTCGCGGATCCAGCAGATCCCCACAATGTCGCCGACCTATCGTGGGAGCAAAGGGGACGAGGGTTGCGTCTTTAGGATTTGCGAGAACGACGGCGTTGGGAGAAAGCAGAGATGACGCAGAGCAGCCGCGGGGGGCAGGGACGGAGATCGACCTTCGCAGAGCGAACGCAGCTACCGAGCTTGCGAATGACGCCGACACCTTCGTGACCCGGCACCATGGGGTAGTTGGAAATGCCCCAGTCGTTGTCGCGCATGTGGATGTCGGTGTGGCACAGACCGCAATGGGTCATGTCGATCTCCACCTGCGGTGAAGCAACTAAAAACTCAGTCGGTGAGGCTACTAGCAAGCAAGGTTATGTCCGGATCGGAACGGTCGAAGGTAGCGTTGAAACGATGTCGGCGCGATACGAAACGTCAGCAGGGTGGGAGTCGTCGAGGCCGCGAAGGGGTGATACGGGTGACGGTCGGAGCGGTATGGCGCCGTAACGACTTTCAAAATCGAGAGGACGAGCAGGGTGCATGAGCAGTCAGGAACTCGAAACTTTTACGAAGTCGACAGACGAGCAACATGAAACTATTGGAACATTTCACTTTGAGTGGCCGAATGCCGTGAACTGATGCCCGCTGAACTAAGGGGCTGTGGACAGGGTGACGCGTCCGTCAGGCTTTTGAAATGGTGTCGGAAGTGTGTGGCGGTGTCGGAATAAGGCACGTCGACAAAAGAAACTGGGGCATAGGGTTGGGACATTTGGGTGGTGGACTAAGCAAGCGACCGAGGGGTTATCATAGGAGTTACATGAGATCGTCGTCGTCGGAGCCGAGTGTATCGAGTATCGAGGTCAAGGGTGGGTAGGCAGGTTCGTGTGACAGGTTTCCTAGTTAAAACCAGCTACCGTTTGGAAAACGGAATTAGGGGTTTGCAGTTACAGATGTACAAGCGAAAGGGCGGCAAGTGAGCGCATGAGCAAGCACGATTGGGACGTACCTGCGTGGGCTTGAGAGGGGGAAGGGTGATGTCCTTCAGTTCCAGCTTGCCGCCCTGCTCAGACACGACGTACGCCTGAGTCACGAGCGGGCCATCGTCGACCTTGGCTCCGGCCATGATAGCGAGTCGAGTGAAATACTAAGTCCTCGGGAAGTCGTAAATTTCTGGGCCGACGGTAGATCGAGGAGGGTGGAGAAGGCTTCCTTGGCTTCGTTATCTATGAGCACGGTAGTTGAGATGATTTGTGATAGGATGATGGTGCGCTCAAAGGTATTCTGTAGCCGTATCTGTGAGTGTCGTCCGTTTTAACAAGCAGGTGCTCGATGATGTCGGCAACGCAGCGCAGAGCGGATGAGGTATGCTTGTATGTATGTGTCGCGGCAAGATCGGCCGCCGTACCGCGATGATCGTACCGCGTAGCAGCATCAAAATCATCGCGACAGCAACACATAATACATTTCACCTATACTACAGGCACCTGTATCTGTATGTATTTTTAATGCAAAGTACTACAAACAGAGCCAGGTCATCAATACTCGTACGTAGCACTCTTCGGACAGCAGGCCTGAGCGGTGCACGAGCTGGGGTACTCAGCAAAACGAACGTACGGGTACAAAACGAATGTAGTGTGGTCCTCCACCGCCGCCTCCTCCACCTCCACGCGCCCCCACGTGTGAGCGCTCTCGGGGTCCACCTCCAAACAACCCGCCAGCGCGGACCCCGCTACCTCCCACCGCCGCACCGCCGCTCGCCATTCCGACGAAGCCGAGTCGAGACGCGCGACCGCTGCGGCGCGCGCGGCAACCACATCTACCTGCGTTGTGACCGTCCGCTCGAGCGCCGCGTCCTGCGCTGCCGCCAACTCGTCCACAGCAGCCGCCTCCTTTTCAAATATTCTGCCCACCGCCATCGACGCCGCGCGTTGCAGGGAAGCCGCCGCGTTGACGTTCTCCCTAGCTGCAGCCAGCTGCTCAGCATCGCCCTCGCCCCTGCCCCGTCATGAAGCGAACATAGACTGTGAGGGTACGTGGGGAACGACAAAGGGAATGACCGTACCCTGCATCGACTCCCATCTGATGCAGAGCATAGTCATAATGGGTGGCAGCTTTTCACATGGTCAATCCCGCCGTCGCATCCCGTAAGCCCCGCCCCAAGGTCGTAGCCGCTCCTCCCGTCGGGACTTTCCTCCTATAGTCGAAAATCCCCGTCACCTGGAGGGTATGTGTGGGAGACCGAGACATCTAGATGGAGAAAGCTTGCGCTCTTTCCGCCGCGTTGAAAAGTTTTCCGGGCCATTTCCCCGCTTTTTCTTTGATGGCACCCGGGTACCTATCTGGAAATCAGCCAGTGACCATACCCTCCACCCACCGTTCGCGCGTCGAGCACCCTTGTTTCGAGTGCGAGCCTCCACGCTTACCCGAGTTCGCACTCTCTTATTATATTAGGTGTGCCTAACGATAATGGGTAGCGATAGAGTAGGGCATGGTCGCAATGGCCGGATCCAAAATGGCCGCGGAGGTGCGGAAACTGCGGAAATTATTTGAACCCTCCGTAGTACCAGGTTTTCCAACGGCGGCTGATCATGAGGACCTCCGCCGCTAGACCTCGCCGCTCCTCCCGTCGCGACAACCCTCTTGTTGTTGTTGTCGTGTTGCCCTCTTTTCGGCCGGCTCGACGTCAACAAAACTCGAAATTTGAAATTATTTTCAACATGTACCGTATGCGCCGGTTGCTGTCTCTGGGCCCTCCCAACAATGCCATTTAGGAAACTTACAAGTCAGGGTTAGACAGTTAACCCCCTAAGTCGACGTCAACATGTTGGTCGACGTCGAGCGAGCGCCATAGCCTAGCGTTGCTTCCCGGCTCCAATATCCGCGTAGTCCCACCGCTAATTCGTCCGTACCCTCCTCGCCTCCACACACTCATAAAGACATACATACCGACCCCACCCCCCCAAATGGGACGAGATCTTAGTAGTATCTAGTCTTGAAAAAAAACATATCGGACGGGCCGAGCGGGAGATCTTGGCACCGGTAGCGTACATAAATGATTTTCAAATAAGTCTTCCGTACATGGCTTTCCCGACAGCTGCGAATTGCGTGGATAGCACTGCCGGCCCTCTTAGCCCCCTACCGTGCCAAGCCCGGAACGGCTACGGGGTTTCTAGCGCCCACCACGGGGAGGTGAGGGGATGCCGACGGGCCTCCGAGCGCACCCCCTCGGGGGCCGCAGCCGCTGCGCCGCTGGCGGGCGCCGGGCCAGCCTAATCGAGCTCCCGCGTGACTTTCGCCTTGCCGGAGAAAGGAGGGGAAAGGCTAGCGAAGAAAAACCTCTTCACGCGGTCGCTCGTCGATCCCGCCGTTACATCCCTAAGCCCCGCCCCAAGGTCGTAGCCGCTCTTACCGTCGGGACTTTCCTCCTTGTTGAGGTTCCCCGGCACCTCGAGGGTATGTGTGGGACACCGAGACATCTAGACACAGAAAGCTAGCGCGCATGCAGCCGCGCTGAAATTTTTCCCGGCCATTTCCCCGCCTTTTTTGTGCTGGTACCCGGGTACCTGTCTGAAAATCAGCTAGTGACCATACCCTCCACGTACCGTTCGCGTGTCCGTCGGGCACCCTTGTTTCGAGTGCGAGCCTCCGCGCCTACCCGGGCCCGTACTCTCTATTATTAGGTGTGCCTAGTGATAGTGGGTAGCGGTAGCGTTGTGCATGGTAGCCATGACCGGATCAAAAGGCCGCGGGGGTGCGGAAATCATTCGAACCGTCCGTAGTACCGGGCTTTCCGGCGGCGGCTGATTTTGCGGATCACCCCGCCGCTAGACCTCGCCGCTCCTCCCGTCGCGACAGCCCTCTTGTTGCTAGTGTCGTGATGTCCCCCCCTTGGGTTAGCTTGACGTCAGCATACAAGTTGACGAGTAGCGAGCGCCCTGCCCCAGCGTTGCTTCTCAACTATCCGGCATCACCTCCAACACCCTCAATCAACCGCTGATCCGTCCGTTATCTCCTCGCCAATTTTTTTTTCATCGACACATGCCCCACTCCCCCAAATGGGACGGCATCTTATAGTATTTAGTCGCGAAAAAAACATATCAGACATGCCGAGCGGGAGATCTCAATGCTAGCGTGCATATACTATGATTTTCCAAAACCCTCCGTGCATGGCTTCCCGACAGCTGCTGATCGCGCGGATCGCAGCTGCCGGTACCTCGTTTAGCTCCCTACCGTGCAAGGCCCAGCACGGCTACAAGGTTACTAGCGCCCACCGCGTGGGAGTAGAGGTAGGTGCCGACGGGCTTGCGAGTACACCCCCCTCCGGGCCCGCTGCCGCTACGCCGCCGACGGGCGCCGTCATTGCGTACTAGAAGTGTTACATGAAC
The DNA here is from genome assembly GCA_026401115.1 of Tetraselmis chui. NCBI lineage: Eukaryota > Viridiplantae > Chlorophyta > Chlorodendrophyceae > Chlorodendrales > Chlorodendraceae > Tetraselmis > Tetraselmis chui. Next base: position 49,535 of record JAPMLY010001453.1, on the reverse strand, counting down.
GCCGAGCGATAACGGAGAGAGCCGGGGTAATGCAACAAGTGCCATTGGGTGTACTTTGGATTTGCGTCTATATATAAATGTCTTGGCAAGATGTACTCTAGACCAGCGTAGCGATGAACTCTTTAGAGGTGTCTGGTGGTAGAGGTATCGAGGTGGGGTCATTAGGAAATGTAATCGGAGCTGAATCGTAAAAAGCACAATCAGCGTCGACTAACCACAGCTGAACATGCCATGGAGCTCGAGCAGCGAGTGACGGGTAAACAATTGTGTCCTCGTTGGGAATTCTTGGTAGAGTTTCCAATGTCGAGTGAGCTCGTTGAACTTAGCCCAGTTAGGAAGAACAAACACAACCATCGTAGATGTCGGAGTTGTACGCCGACAACTCTCGAAATGACGACCGATATGTTCCGCCAACTCCAAGGGTGGATTGATGAGCACATGCTCTCCACTTAAGTTTCTCTCCATGAAAGAATCACTCGGCGAACAGCTAAGTAAGTCACCGTGCGATTTTAGACCTTCGTCATCAGCGCAACCCTCCAAAGTGAAGTCAAATCGTGCGTGCAAAGGGTCGGAAACGGAGTCAACCAGTTTCCAATCAATTGAACATATGGTTACATGTCTACGACTCTCTATCTCTCTCTCTCTCTCTCTCTCTCTCTCTCTCTCTCTCTCTCTCTCTCTCTCTCTCTCTGCTTGCTCTGATAACGACGACCTGCCACTAGTTTTGCAGGTGTCGCGACTGTAGTTGATGGAGGTGTCGAGTGTGGTTCGACCCCCTATGTCGCCAGCCATGTCTCAGGACGACTAGTAGATGTAGCCGGATGCTCAAGCTCGTCGGAAGAGCAGCCTTGCCACCATCATTTTTGCTTACATAGAACGCCCATCGCCTCCTTGCCTTTAAGCTCCGGGCATTGTAAGAGACGGTATCCCTCCTTGTGGCACTTGAAGCAACGCCCCTCCTCTTGATGTCGTTTTGGCTACTATGGGGATAAAGCTCCAACGATGGCGTTGAGGTCAATTCGGCAAGTATTTGGAGAAGTTCGGCCACGGCCTCCACGTCCATTGCCACGACCACGACCTCGACCAAACCCCGACCCTTCACCTTGTTGCCAACGTTTCGACGCCCCAACCATTGGATCGTCGTTGGGTCTCTTCGTGGTGGGTTGTCCTCCTCTAGGGGTAGTCGACTGAGTAGTTGTTGGCCTAGCACGACCCAAATGTGGCGAATGAGTTACGAGGTCGTTAAGAAACTTTTGCTGCTCCACCAATGGTAAACTGCAACCCCTCTAATGCGAACGATGAGACTTGGCTTGCGTCTCAAGTTGAAAATTAGCCAGCCCATTGATGAATCGAACGCACGGAAAATCATCCGTAAGAGATTGGCGGGACCGTAAAAATTCGTTGAACATGTGAGTGTAGCTGGCGTTACTTAGGTTCCTTTGAATAAGTCCAAGCATAGCGTTAGTTGCGTTATCCCGGATGTTAGGCAGCAAGGACGTCTTGCGAAAGAGAGTCGAAAGACTCTGGAATAGCTGGTTGTTGTGTACGATTAAGCCACCAACTACTCAAAGGTCCAACTGAGACGTAACCCTCACAACAACGTTGTACGAGTCGGCGTTGATCCCGAGCATTGTGTTGAGGTTGCGCATCGAGTCAATCTTCAAGCTCACGTGCGTCACAACCTGATTAATAGGGGGAGTTAATCGCAGCTTTACGCTGCGTCTCAGTAAGAGTTACTGTCAACCCCGCGAAGTTGGTTGTAGGGGCCGGAACTCCCATGCGTAAATCAATCGGCGTCTCTCTACGTATGTGGTTGATGTACCCTCTTATTAACACTCACACATGGCATGAGTCTACAGTCGAAAAACGAGAAAAGAAAGGAAGCTGCCTCGGTAACGACGTGTCTTCGTGACAGAGCAACTTATTGGTTGTCACGGCTGGTCAAAAAATCTCCCATTAAGCCACGTAACCAAAATAAACTTACTCGAATTTACGTATAAATGAAGGAAATGGCCCAGTTTTAGTCGGTGTAAGCGAAAGACCGTCAACGTCAATCGATTCTTGAACGACGTAAGTACCATAGTGATTAATGGTCGACTGGGTAGTAAGAGTTTGCTCGACCTTAGCAAGAGTGCGTAGGCTAGCTACCACTTAGGGTACCGGAATAGATGCCGAGAAGACATAAACAAGCTAGTGTGCCCCTTCAGGTAACGACACTCGAACCGGATTGTTACTCAGCAAGGTTTAATCGTCGGGAGTCAAAGTAAGGCCAGTTTTTTTCGAACGGCAGCGTCGACATGCTCTTCGTTAGGTAAGATCGAACCGGCAGGAAACCAAGTTTTACTAGTACGGGACTCACGCTTTGAAATAAGCTTAATGTTAGAGGCTTTGGAACCTCCGACATGCAATACGACCACCACGTAGTTACTTGGTCCAACAGAAACGATATCGAAGTAATCAATCAGCGTCGAACGAATCGAGCAAGAGCGAAAGCTTGCGTTGACCAAAGAGCTCCGAAACTACTGTGGCAATATGCCTTGTGAGAGCAAACTGTACACCCAGCTTTGTTATGTTGTGTTCAGCTTGCTGGTGTTGTCACTGCATGTAGAAGTGCAGATGGAGATGAGAAGATGTTTTAATGTTAATGTTTAACAATAACTTGTTATCAAACAAAGGAATTGCTAAATAGTTTTGTCACCTCCCTCTACTGCACTAGGCTTAAATAGAACTCGCCTAGCTAGCTTGCACCTACTCTCGCTTGGTTTACGTGTCAAGTGCTACTAGGGGCTCTCCAACCATTGTCAACGAACTAGCGACGCGGTTCGTCCAGCAATGGGAACCTCGTCTTGCATTGGGAAATTCGTTCAGCGCGTCGTCTAGCTAGTTAGATTTGCTGTGCGTACTTGTACGTAATGGGATGTACTGGTAGTATAGTACGCATCAATGCCCTCGCTAAATTGCATTAGCGACGTACCCACGGTGTACGTCCTTCCGATGGAAAAGCACGAATTGAATTTAGTAGCGAGTAAATGTTCATTGTTCTACAATGTACGATTGCAAGACTGTATTCGTCACAATTGTGAGGGACACCTTGCTCCCGGAGACGCTATACTCGTTTTTCGGTACAAGCCGTCGAGGTGGCGGGGAACCCGTCGCCGATAATGGCCATCGGGACTATACTCACCGCCCCGAAGCCGCCCACGTTATGGGATTTAAGCGTAGAGGTCCCATCGGACTATGCCACGCTTTTTTGTTTTGGACGTATGGCTACATTCCTGTAATTCCGACCACATTAGATCTTGGTGGCGTATGGCGACATTGGGTGACTTCGTCGGATAAGAATCAGATAGCAAATGTCGGGGATTTGACAACCGACAGTGATGCTTCTAGCTCGGAAGCTTGGAATGAGATCGTAAACGTTGTCAATGGCAACCTATGATATATTGAGGACACCAATGGCAGCTACTCTTCTCCAACGTTCTCAGTTGATTGGGCACGTCCAAGGCACACCCCCGGAATACGAATCAAGCGAAATGGCATCTCGATACATACCGATACGGACAACATGGAAAACTTTTTCGAGCACCAAAGAAGTATAGTCATCTATGAGATGCCCAATATTGCAATATGGGATTTCTACGTCGCGGTGCCACCCGAGAACAACGGCACGGTCGGAGCGGGCATGTTCCAGCTCTTTGCTTCATTTGACGCGACGGAGACACACCTCGACATGAGCGGCATGTGGAGTGTCGAGAGCGATGACGGAAGAGGCCCTGACTCTTATGTGATTAAAAGCAGGAACCTCGACACCGTCATAACACCGGGGTTTAGTCGTGTCGGGACACATTTATGGACCATAATTGACATGGGGGACGCATGCGCGCCCACCTTCATTCCCACGTGGGCGCTTTCCGAGAACACGCCGGGTATAGAGATTCGTCGAAACGGGACCCCCGTGTACACCGAAAGAGCAAACGGCGGCTCCGAAAACACGTCCTTACTCAACGCGGTAACCTACACAATCCCCAAGCCCACCATTTGGGAGTTATTCGTGGATGAGGAAACGACGAATACGACGTTCGGCCCGGGAGCTTCTCGCCTTACTTGTACATTCCCCGTGACAAGTGGGAACATCGAGGCGGTAAGCAACTCGAAGCTCGGCGACATGTTCATACGCCGAGATGCCGCGCGGTACCTCGGTGGGAAGTTTTGCCCATACAATAGATTGACTTCCCGGGAGCCGTATTGGGCACACGACTATTGGAGCGTGATAGATTACACGGGTGCCACAAGTCCAACGTTCACGATTCGATGGGTACCCGGTGGTCAACTCCCCGGCATTTTGATAAAGATAAATGGGGTGACAGTCAACACGGTGCGATATTACAACGGCGGGGGGACTTCATCGACATGGAATGATTACGTTGTGTCGTAGTGCGCTTGAGAGTCACGGTACGTTCTGCTTAAGTACTGTCGTGGGTGCTCTTTGAGAGTCACGGTATTTTATTATTTATTCTATCAATTCTAAATATTGGAATAAGCGAAGCGAGTACATGTACACGCGATGATTGGTCATATCGAAGTTATAGCAAAAATTTTAATTACATTAGGGGCGAGAATAGTCGGACGTTGCCACGACGTTGCAAATTCTAACCGCTAGATTACGCATGTCACAGTGGTAAAAACACATGCATGCGTTACCCCTATATGACGCGCCGACACACCGAGCTCATTCACCTTCTGCCTTTGCGCGAGCGCAGCTCACGCCACGGCATCTAGACTCTAGAAGTCTAGCAAGGTGAAAGATGTCTACTAGCACACGGTGCAGCTATTATCAAACTACTTCACACGGTAACCATGGCAGACAATCTACCATAACATATGTACCCAACATGGGACGACAGCGGAGCCATCAGGGCACCGCCATTTGTAGCGCAGTTCGAAGACTTGTATAATCTTGTCAACCAACTGCTCTTGAAGGTAGACCGCGACCACACAAAACCACCAACCCCTAACAAGCATCATAATATTCCGTCACTACATGCCGACGTAGTATCTGAGGGTGGGAGTGTGGACGAGTACGCCACGATTATATATGCTAACTCGACCAAGATCGCGTACATGGACCCGCGCGACTGGATCGACTTACTCCACGAGTGTTCAACGACATTTTATCGCCAGTAAACGCCTCTACACCTGGCATATGGACGCCTCGCCACGACGAGAGAGACATGTTCCTAACATAAGAAAAACGAATTACCTCCCGCGACGAGTATCGACACTTGGCGTGCTATGGCGTTTACTCTCCGGCCGCGGACGTGGCGCTCAAAACGGCTTTGGCAACGATTCATTCGACAACAGCTACCGCAGCGGAAAGAGCGCACCCCTTGGATGTCCACGACGCGGCCGTTCGGACACACAAGGCTGTCACGCAAGCCGTCGAGTCGCTACAAGGGAAAGAAGGCCCTCACGGGAGAGGAGCGAGTCGCGGAAGGCCTCGTTTACTCCCGCTTCTTCGACACGCACGCAGCCGACCGCAACACCAACGGCGTCGACGGACTCCTCGAAACCCTGGAAGAAAAAGTATCCAAGTTTGTCTCCACGCGGCCGCAAAAGCTCAAGCCTTTCAGCAAGTGACGCAGGCAACGAGGCAGAGGCGACGGAGGCAACCCCGACATACCTATCGCGCGGCCGGACAAGAACCTCAAGGACAAGGAAAAGCGCGAGAAGAACAAGGCACGCCAACATAAAAATCCTGAGCCCGAGGCATAGGGCTGATGGTGTGCACCGCCGCGCCGATTCATGCAACCAAGCATCCGACTTTCTGCGACATCGCGTGCGACGGAGCTAGCGCGAGTGGGAGAAAATCGGCGCCAGCGTGCAAGCCCTATAGTTTATCCGGGAGGGAGTATCGATACCGTTCAAAAACAACCGCCCACCCCCACGATTCAACCAAGGAGCGTTGTTACTGGACGCTAACTCTGCCCAACTAGAATTCGTCAACCGCGAGTTAGCGCGCTTCGTACAAGCCGAAGCCTGGGAGTCCTCTACTTGCAACGACTACGTTTCCAGACCCTTCCTAGTGGCAAAGCCGGGCAACAACCAATAGCGGCTAATTTTCGATCAACGACCACTCAGCAAGTATTGCGTACGAAAGCGACTCAAAGATGGAGACGCTATTGGGGGTGGACACCTAACCCGAAAGGGGGACTACATCTTCAGCTTCGACATGCAATTCGGGCTCTTCGCGTTGGGCATCAACCAAGCGGATTGCGACTACTTCACCGTAAACGTACGCGGACAACTCTACAGACTCGCGGGGCTACCTATGGGGTGGTCCCTATCCCCTTTTTATTTTTGAAAGATGACGCTCACTTTCGTCAACTTTCTTCGCGCCCCGGACCCCGAACACCCTATCGCCCCACAAGACAGCTGCGCGAAGACCTACCTCAGACGAACGCGCTAGCGCGTCGCCAAGATTCTACCATACGTCGACGACTTTCTGCAATTCTTATCGACCGAGAAGGAGGCTCTCACCTTACACCAACGCCTCTCCAAGCTGCTCGACCGTCTTGGCCTCCTCCGCCACCCAATCGAGGGTTTTTGGACACTGGCGCAAGTCGGACGCTACCTTGGAATAGACATCGACATAGCGTCATGCTACTTCTATGCGCCGGAGGCAAAACTCACTACCAAGATCGAGCAACATGCCAAACAGCTCATCGGGCGAGCTACTCGGAACGCACGCTAGCTCCCCGTCAAGGATCTTCAGTCACTCGCGGGCCATGCATAATACCTTTTTCTGGCGATTCCAGCGGCCAGATTCTTCCTCCGAGAACTTCACTCCGTCGTCGGCGAGAAGTGGGGAGGCCTTGTCCGGTTAACCCCCTGGGACGCGACCTTCAAGAGTGGGCACAAGTGCCCAGTCAATCCAACGGAAAGTCCTCTATTTTACGCGTGACAAAAAGCAAGGTGGAAGACGGAAAGAACTGAGATATATCCATACCTATACGGGCAGAGGAGAAATATAGAGTCACCAGAGTGATATGGACATCCCCATATTTTCATGCCACCCCCACCTCATCTTCGTGATATTCACGATTTACTCATCACAACCCGCGGGGCTACCTATGGGGTGGTCCCTATCCCCTTTTTATTTTTGAAAGATGACGCTCACTTTCGTCAACTTTCTTCGCGCCCCGGACCCCGAACACCCTATCGCCCCACAAGACAGCTGCGCGAAGACCTACCTCAGACGAACGCGCTAGCGCGTCGCCAAGATTCTACCATACGTCGACGACTTTCTGCAATTCTTATCGACCGAGAAGGAGGCTCTCACCTTACACCAACGCCTCTCCAAGCTGCTCGACCGTCTTGGCCTCCTCCGCCACCCAATCGAGGGTTTTTGGACACTGGCGCAAGTCGGACGCTACCTTGGAATAGACATCGACATAGCGTCATGCTACTTCTATGCGCCGGAGGCAAAACTCACTACCAAGATCGAGCAACATGCCAGACAGCTCATCGGGCGAGCTACTCGGAACGCACGCTAGCTCCCCGTCAAGGATCTTCAGTCACTCGCGGGCCATGCATAATACCTTTTTCTGGCGATTCCAGCGGCCAGATTCTTCCTCCGAGAACTTCACTCCGTCGTCGGCGAGAAGTGGGGAGGCCTTGTCCGGTTAACCCCCTGCGACGCGACCTTCAAGAGTGGGCACAAGTGCCCAGTCAATCCAACGGAAAGTCCTCTACTTTACGCGTGACAAAAAGCAAGGTGGAAGACGGAAAGAACTGAGAAGAACTGAGATATATCCATACCTATACGGGGCAGAGGAGAAATAGAGAGTCACCAGAGTGATATGGACATCCCCATATTTTCATGCCACCCCCACCTCATCTTCGTGATATTCACGATTTACTCGTCACAACCCCCTTCTTTGATCCCTTTCCCCCCTCCACTTCGACATGCCTTCTTTACTGGTGAATGGACGTACTCCGTTCCAGATGGAGCAGTATTCTCATGCATTGGGCTTTGTGGTTTGCTACAGAGTGGTTTCCCCCGTCGGGCTAGTCGAGGTAAAGACATGTAAAAAGTGAGGACATATGCGACGTTTCCTGCTATGCATGTGACCAAATAGGTATGATAAAATAGAGGTAACTAAGCCGGTGCCTGGTGCAGTTTATCGCATAGGTTATGCGTGTGTGTGTGTATGTGTGTGTGTGTGTGTGTGTGTGCAGGGAAGTAGTGACGCTGCATTGAGGAATGCGTTCAAAAAATTATAGAAACCTAATGCAAAGGGTGCAGGACAACAATGGCGAGGAGCAGCGACCTCTGGAGCGCTGTCTATGGAACGCAACGGATGTTACAATCGGACTGCGACATTCAGCCTTTCAGACTGTCTCCCGCTATTTTCTGCGAAGATCTACTAACCACCAACTATTATCTGAAGGTGCTATAAAAGAAAGAGAGAGCATATACTGCGATTATCCCTCAGCTACACACTACCACTTGAGCAGCATTCGCCACCCCTTGTTCTTCCCAGCCAGCAGCTGCACACACATACACACACACACACACACACACACACACACACACAAAGTGACATATAAGTCATCATTCCGTGAAACACAGGGAAATTCCATACACAGCGCAACGCACAGTGTATCAACGCAACTGAGGGAGGCGAAGGTCTGACCTCCTCCATGCCCTCGTTCACTTGATCAAATGGCATTGTAGTGGTGGTCCAGCTCTCGTCGTCGTCCTCCATAAACTTTTGGTTGGCATGAGCCAGCTCCAGCATGTCGCGGGTGCGTGCGGAGCCAAGCACAATGGAGCCCTGGATCTTGCGCTGGGTGAAGATGAGTGGGATCCAGTTGTAGCTGAATCCTGCGAGCAGCCAGGCAAAAAGGGGGTAAATGAAGTTAATAAACTTGTGCAAGGGTCGGAGCATCGTTGACGTCCCTGTCCTTCTTCGCAGTCGCAAGTTCATTTTTGTCCTTGGCGAGGTATGTTACTCTTCTATATGTGCGGACTAGTCGCAGGCTGAGTAGGGTGTCTGAAGCAGGGTAGAGAGATAACCTTCAACCCTAAACCCAATACCCTATACCAGAAGGAAAAGACGGGCAGAGTGTGCGACCGACCTTGGTCCTTGGCGGCGGGGATGCCCACACGTATGTAGGAACCGTCAAACGCAAGCATATCCATGTAAGGGGAGACATCGCCGTTGACGGGTGTCGTGTCGATGATGACATTGAAACTGGCGGCCAGCTTCGACTTTGCGTCCGCGTCAGTGGTGACCACAAAGTGCGCCGCGCCCGCCTTCCGTGCGCCTGCCTCCTTCGTGGCAGTGCGACTGATGGCGGTCACCTCGGCACCGTAAAGCTGAGACAAGAAACAAGGAGGACATGTTAAAGAACATATATACTTCACGTGTCAGTGTATCACGTTCTACCCCTTCCTTCCCCCTCCCCTCCAACTTCTGCTCTCCTCGCGGCGACTCAGTACCCACCTTGGCAAGCTTGATGGCAGTGGTACCCAGGCCGCCAATGCCCACCACGCCCACCTTCTTGCCTATCGACACATCGACAAACACACACACACACACACACACACACACACACACACACACACACACACACATACGAGGTAAATCGCTATTTCAAAACAGATCAGTTTCATGGGGAGCTATTTTGTCACTGGTCGCTGAGGAGACTTAAGATGGAGCCGTCATTAAGTGTCTGGCACGAATTGGTGCCTACAATCAGACAATCCGCCTCCCATAGCCCCCTTGCACGTCTTGCCTTACCTGGCTTGACGTAATCTACGATGGGCTCGAAGACAGTGCCGCCTCCGCACATCAGTGGACAGGCAAGCTGCGGAAAAGGGAAAATTGGAGACAAGAGAGGAGTCGTGTCAGGATTTCATGAGCGGAAGACAGGCAGCGCATGGTCCTTGTTCAGCACTTGCTAACGCACATACGCACACGGGCGCGCGCGAGGGGCAGTTACCTCCGGGTTCATGCCCTTGGGTAGGATGAAGGCAAACTTCTCCTCCACGCGCATAACCTTGGAGAAACAGCCACCGTGCTCGTTGTAGGGATCTTTCCCCCACGTGCCGGCATTGCTGCCCAGGTAGGTGCCCTGCCGGTGGTGGACATCACATAGGTGGTGACGCGAGATACCCTCCCAAGCAGTGGCGCTGATGATACCCTCTCAAGTCGCGAGCGGTCGATGGACAGAGGAGCTCATCAGCTCGACGAGAAACAGCAGCTGCTGAGGGTCGATTCATATACAAAGCAAGGCGCATGCCTGGTAGCCCTTGCGGCAGAGGTTGTCACGACCAACAGCGCAGGCATCACAGTCCTGGCAGGAGTCGCGGATCCAGCAGATCCCCACAATGTCGCCGACCTATCGTGGGAGCAAAGGGGACGAGGGTTGCGTCTTTAGGATTTGCGAGAACGACGGCGTTGGGAGAAAGCAGAGATGACGCAGAGCAGCCGCGGGGGGCAGGGACGGAGATCGACCTTCGCAGAGCGAACGCAGCTACCGAGCTTGCGAATGACGCCGACACCTTCGTGACCCGGCACCATGGGGTAGTTGGAAATGCCCCAGTCGTTGTCGCGCATGTGGATGTCGGTGTGGCACAGACCGCAATGGGTCATGTCGATCTCCACCTGCGGTGAAGCAACTAAAAACTCAGTCGGTGAGGCTACTAGCAAGCAAGGTTATGTCCGGATCGGAACGGTCGAAGGTAGCGTTGAAACGATGTCGGCGCGATACGAAACGTCAGCAGGGTGGGAGTCGTCGAGGCCGCGAAGGGGTGATACAGGTGACGGTCGGAGCGGTATGGCGCCGTAACGACTTTCAAAATCGAGAGGACGAGCAGGGTGCATGAGCAGTCAGGAACTCGAAACTTTTACGAAGTCGACAGACGAGCAACATGAAACTATTGGAACATTTCACTTTGAGTGGCCGAATGCCGTGAACTGATGCCCGCTGAACTAAGGGGCTGTGGACAGGGTGACGCGTCCGTCAGGCTTTTGAAATGGTGTCGGAAGTGTGTGGCGGTGTCGGAATAAGGCACGTCGACAAAAGAAACTGGGGCATAGGGTTGGGACATTTGGGTGGTGGACTAAGCAAGCGACCGAGGGGTTATCATAGGAGTTACATGAGATCGTCGTCGTCGGAGCCGAGTGTATCGAGTATCGAGGTCAAGGGTGGGTAGGCAGGTTCGTGTGACAGGTTTCCTAGTTAAAACCAGCTACCGTTTGGAAAACGGAATTAGGGGTTTGCAGTTACAGATGTACAAGCGAAAGGGCGGCAAGTGAGCGCATGAGCAAGCACGATTGGGACGTACCTGCGTGGGCTTGAGAGGGGGAAGGGTGATGTCCTTCAGTTCCAGCTTGCCGCCCTGCTCAGACACGACGTACGCCTGAGTCACGAGCGGGCCATCGTCGACCTTGGCTCCGGCCATGATAGCGAGTCGAGTGAAATACTAAGTCCTCGGGAAGTCGTAAATTTCTGGGCCGACGGTAGATCGAGGAGGGTGGAGAAGGCTTCCTTGGCTTCGTTATCTATGAGCACGGTAGTTGAGATGATTTGTGATAGGATGATGGTGCGCTCAAAGGTATTCTGTAGCCGTATCTGTGAGTGTCGTCCGTTTTAACAAGCAGGTGCTCGATGATGTCGGCAACGCAGCGCAGAGCGGATGAGGTATGCTTGTATGTATGTGTCGCGGCAAGATCGGCCGCCGTACCGCGATGATCGTACCGCGTAGCAGCATCAAAATCATCGCGACAGCAACACATAATACATTTCACCTATACTACAGGCACCTGTATCTGTATGTATTTTTAATGCAAAGTACTACAAACAGAGCCAGGTCATCAATACTCGTACGTAGCACTCTTCGGACAGCAGGCCTGAGCGGTGCACGAGCTGGGGTACTCAGCAAAACGAACGTACGGGTACAAAACGAATGTAGTGTGCATCATGTGCTTTTATTCACGTCGTCACCTGACCTATACGGTACCGTACCGGTACTTGTACTGTGCTTGATCTACCGACACTGCTGCTGATGTACTAAGTATCCGTACGTAGAACGTAGCCTATTTTCAGTCCACGTGTCGAGTCCATTGTGTGTGTAATATTACTCGGCAATGTGTAAGTAATACAGAGCCGTCCTATACAGAGCCGTCCTATACAGAGCGAAAAACCACGCGTGCCGCGTGGTCACTTTTGTACGTTTCTTGTCGTACTAGTACAGTTTCTAATGTGTCGATTTTGCCGTCCTATACGACAAAGTGGGCACGGCGGCACGAACACGCGTGGTCGACCTGATCTAGCAGCGCAGCTACCGCTAGCGACCAGCTAGTATGCCATGATGGCTCGGAGGCATGCGATGGCGAAAGAATTCTACCATTATCGCTAGCATTTTAGTAGCGCCACCGTTTGCCTCTAACCATATATTCCTGCACCTTGTCTTGCTTCGCGCGCACCGCTCAATTCGACGACGGGAGCGCGCCATCCCACCGCACTTACACGCTCTACTACATGACTTTCAACAAGCGACAACATAATTATTATTCACTAACTATCCACCCATGTATCCCCTAGAAGCACATATTGTGCACTTTTTTAAATATTTTCCGTTAACCTAGGCAAGATTCCAAAAGATCGCATCGGGAGTATGCGCCGGCCGGTTGCCCGCGCGGCGGCGCCGGCCGTTACCGATCATTTCCGTCCGACCCCAAATCGGCGACCGACGGGTGAAAGAGGGGAAATTAATTGAATCCCTTACATTTTAAAGTTTATTTTGCGGTGATTTTCAGGGAATCGTGGTGGTTGTGGCGGTGAGGCATGGGGTTGGGTGACAAAGGTTTCACTAGATCCCGGGCCACAGGGACCACGCGGGCACGCAGGACCACGCGTGCCTGTCACACGGCCTCTGCGTGCCCGTGACAGCACGTTTCGTGTCACGGAAGGCACGCGTGGTCGCGTGGCGTACTTCTACGTGAAAATTGTAACATCACGTACAAAAAACGTACAGGACCACGCGGCACGCGTGGTTTTTCGCTCTGTATAGGACGGGGGTAAGAGTGCAACGTGTAGCAATGTGTACTAATGAGTTGCATCCCTTACCAATGGGCGGGCACCGCCACTTACCTCACTTCCGAGGGCCGGTACCGACCCCACTTCCCCTTCGCAACCCTTTCGTAACGGCGTCTCGGCCAAGGTAGCCAATCGGGCGGCTAGTGTAGTTGCGGTTGGGGAGTACCGTCGCGCTATGGAGGCCTTTAACTCCAACCCCGTTGCAAGGGGTAGTGGGGTGCACGAGGAATTATCACGATTGCACCCACAAGACGATGACGACCTCGCGGACGTGTTGCCGGATCCCTTCTTGCTCCCTCGTATCAAACTCCATACTTCGGAAGTTGATATCATGGAGGTCGTTGCTAGAAGCCCTCGAAAATCTAGTCCTCATATCGATAGTTGGAGGTTTGAAACTCTTCGCGCGTTGGGTTCCCCTTGCACTCTCACCGGTTTAGCCGAAGCCGTCGTAAATGCAGAGGTTCCACCAAGCGTTGCCTCATTCCTCGCCTCCGCCAACTCTATCCCGCTAGACAAGCTTGATCCCGAAAAACAACGCGCACAAGGCGAAGCGTGGTGTTGGTTGGACGATGATTTACTAGCGTGGCGCCGAGCGCTTTACACACGCTCTACTCTTTCTAACGGGGGAGTAGGTAGGATTAGCGTGGCGCCGAGCGCTTTATGAGTTTACGCACGCTCTTCTATAGTGTAACTTGGTGGAGGGCCCATAACTTGTCGGAATCGGGAACGGATAGTTACACGTATGTCGTGTCGGCCCCACAAGGGGGCCGGGTGTGGTGACTAAAGAAGTCAGAAGGAGAGAGATGCTTGGCGGCCGGCGAAGGCCGACCGCCACGAATAGGGAATAGAGTACCGCAAATAGAGCAACATAAAGTACTAGGATGACAAATAGCTACCTTGTACATAAGCACTAGGCAACGGGATGCTAGTGCTTACACATTGCGCTCAATTCCGAGTGCACGAGTGGCGTTGTACTCGAATTCCATTTGAGGTAACATGTCTTACAAATTGAAATAGAAATTTGAAGATTTTTACGACAAGTACCGATAGATCGGTTGGAGTTTTTTTTCTTTTTTTTGCGCCCCCATGATATGGGACTGGCAAGAAACCCGCACCGGCACCCTCTACATGCGGCGTTTTGCAAGCATGACTGAGAGCAGAAGTTCGAAACAGACCTCAACTCATCATCGATCATGCTCCCGAGAGAGATCGGTTGTAGTATCGGGGCGTTCCCAAAGCTGCCATCTAGGTCTTATGGTTAGGGTTTTATGCCGGGGGTCCCCTTATCCATACCTCTCCGTCGGCAGTAACAATATAAGTCATACAAGGACATACATTGTCGATCGCTACGTTAAAATATGAAGAATACTATTATGTCGTTGTCTCCACGATGCGCGGCCCGCTCCCGCCGCTCGAGGGCGCTAATCATCTTAGCTAGTCAGCATGTGTTGGTTGAGTCAGGCATGCCTGGCCTAGGCTTATATGCGACTCCGGCCGTGCCGGAGCTTGGGGGGGAAGGTAGGCGGAAACCCCCATCGCTAAGGTCGTTGTAGACCCCGGTTCGATCCACACCCTCCCTCGTCCGAGATAATAGCCGCTCCTCTAGACCTCTAGTCGCGGCTCGCCTCCTAGCATAGGCTTTCCCCTCCCTTCGGGGCGAGGGGGAGAGAACCATAGTTGCAAATGATTGCCGCATGTCACTCCTCCCGTCGCGTATGTAATGTCCCGGTCGGGTCCCAACTGTTTCCGGCACCGGTTGATCCGTGAAGTACCGCCCGTACCCTCCCCTTGTGGTTCACGCGGCCAGGGGGTCGCCTTTTTGGCATGTGTGCTTTCATGATAGCCCTTGCACACCGCCGAAGGTACTCTTATTGATGGTGGGTACCGACAAGGGGAGAGACTAGGTGAGGGAGTCAAATCGGGGCTCCGACCTCGAAGGTGCCGGGTACGGACCGTTTAACCGAAGCCCTCCGCACATGGTTTTCCCGGCGGGAGGCGCCCGCCGGCGGCGCAGCGGCGGCGGCCCCGGAGGGGGGTGCGCTCGCAGGCCCGTCGGCACCTACCTCTACCTCCACGCGGTGGGCGCTGGTAACCCCATAGCCGTGCCAGGCCTGGCACGGTAGGGGGCTGAACGAGGTACCGACAGCTGCGATCTGCGGGATCAGCAGCTGTCGGGAAGCCTTGTACGGAGGGTTTTGGAAAAAACATAATATCCGTACTCCGGCACAGGGATCTCCCGCTCGGCCAGTCCGATATGTCTTTTCCGCGACTAAGTACTCGCAGATACTCTCCCGACGATGGGGCGGGGGCGGCGTTTGCGAAATATTTTTTGGCGATAAGGGGTACGGACGGATCAGCGGAGGGACGAGGGTGTTGGAGCTGGCGGCGGACAGCTGGGAAGCAGCGCTAGGGACGGCGCTCGCTAGCAGTCGACAGCCCTGCGAGAGCCTTATGTCTCCCCTGGGGGCGAGGCCTGATGCTACGCATGACGGAGGTTGGTCGCAGGCGGAGGAGCGGCACGGTCTGGCGGCGGCGGTCATTAGGATCGCCCGCCGCCGGAAAAGCCCGGTACGGGGGGTTTTTGGAAAAATTCCCGTACCTACCATCTTTTGAGGACCGGCGACTCGATCCCTGTGTTCTTCCAACCCCTTCCCTAGTCGGTACCCGGTTATCGATAGGCTGCCTCATGCAGTGTGCCTAGGGTTATCGTAACGGCACACTGCTCGTAAAGGCGGCCCCCTAACAACGTAAACCACCTGGGGAGGGCACGGACGGCCACAACGCGATTAGATAGGTGTTGGAAACAGACGGGAAGAGGACCGGGGACATGAGAAAATCTGGCTCGGGGGCAGGAGAGCCAGCCGGGCACCGTCTGCAGCCTAGTTATTTTCTCTTCTCAGCCCCCGAAGGAGGAGAAAAGACTCGGCTAGGTGGCGAGCTGCGTCGAGAGGAGCGGCTAATACCTCGGGCGGGGTTGAGCACGGATCAAGGCGGGACCGACGACGACCTATGCGAGGGGGGTTTTTCACCTGCCTTTCCCCCCAAGCTCCGGCACGACCGGAGTCGCACAGGAGCCGAGGTCAGGCAGGTTCGCCTCGACCAGCTCAAGCCGAACAACCTTGCTGATCAGCGACCCCGCAGCGGCTGGAGCAGGCCGCGTATCGTGGAGACTAGCGACATTTTTAATTTCATACTGTATCCAAAAAAAAACGTATAGATCAGAAAATAATGAAATAGCTGGATACGGGTATGTTTTAGACGGTATCGTTACTGTCATTGGAGAGGTTGGGATTAGTGGTTCACGGTCTACCTCACGCTTAGAAGTCCAACAACGAGTTGAGCATAGCAAAAGGGGGGGCCCAGCGACTCAAGCCGATTTTACTGGTATTGGAGTAAAATATTTCAAATATTTCAATTTCCCGGCGGGAACCGATCTAAAATCAGCGCTGCCAGACCGTGCCGCTCCTCTCGCCGCGGTTGTCCTCCTCGCTGCTGGAGTCGAACTCCACCCCCTTTTCAACTTCGATCGCCAAGCAAAGGGATATGCCTTTTAGTCTTTTTCTCTTTCAAAACGACTCCTAGAAATAACGGCTATGACATACAAAGAGTTGGCATTTCCGTCTGGGGCTCACCTCGAGGCGCTTATAGATCATTTGAGTCCGCCCCCGGCTAAATGTTTGGAAGCGGCTTTGGGGCATGCGAGTGCGGATCGGCGGGGGATGTCATCAAGGAAGATATCCGCGGCTATGGAGGCTGAGGAAAGGGGCCGGGGTCGCTGGGGCGCGGGAGCAGTAGGGCATGGCGGACTTGTTGGGTTGAGTGTTAGGTGTTTGGGTCGGGCCATTGCATTATTATTCCTCCGAAAGAGGAATGGACGGGATTTTCAGCTTGGAGAGTAGCGTATTCCTCGGCCATGCGCGGGCGAGAAGACTGCGAGGCCGCGAGCAAAGGGAAGCGGAGGGAGACGAGGTGCTTCTTGCATCATTATCGCGTAGCATGCGAGTACCCGGTTGAAGGCCTTGATTTGCGCTTTGTCGTGCGAAGCTGTTGCCACTGAAGTATAGCGGTTGGAGGATGAGTCGGGGGTTGATCGAGCGAGTAGAGCCGTAGGGAGTCCAGTGTCATGTCCATCGGATGGTTGGCCGGTAGTTCGTCGTCCGGGAGTATAATCTCGGGCTTATCTTGGGCGTAAAGGAAGTTTTCGGCGTGATGTTCGTCCTTTCGTGGGCGGAAGGGGGCATGTAGGCGCTTCAACTTGTCCGTGATTAGGGCTGGGTAGGATGATCGATTGACCGGGAAATTCAGTCCCGCCGTGGGCCTCCAAAGTGACCGAGGTAAAGATGATTTCGTGCCTCTAGG
Source organism: Tetraselmis chui (assembly GCA_026401115.1). Classification (NCBI taxonomy): domain Eukaryota; kingdom Viridiplantae; phylum Chlorophyta; class Chlorodendrophyceae; order Chlorodendrales; family Chlorodendraceae; genus Tetraselmis; species Tetraselmis chui. Next base: position 32,066 of record JAPMLY010001453.1, on the reverse strand, counting down.
TGATGTGGTGGTGACGAAAAGGGCGAGATTTTTGCTCGGCGCGGGTATTCCGCATGTGGCCCAATTGGCGTTAAATATCCCCTCGATTGCTAGATCGGTGCGATTGACGAGTACCTTGAGCGCGTGCGTCTTGTGTTTCAACGTTTAAAGGAGGAGGACTTGAAGTTACGTCTTAAGAAATGCTTCTTCGGATTTCAAGAGATAGAGTGCTTGGGCTACACTGTGTTTTTTGGTAAAATTCTGTTTCAACAAACAAAGTCGAAGCCGTTACAAACTCGCCAATGCCTACGCCATCGAAGGAGGTTTGAAGTTTCGCGCAATTCTGAAATTTCTTCGCCGAGTTCGGTCATCGTTTTAGCGACCTTACTCTCTACAGCCGGACACAACCGACTAATTTTAGTCGGTTGTGCACCTTGTGTAGTTAATGCTATTACTTGCTCTAGATTTTGAAAAATTGAAAATGCTACCAACATGTTGCTCCCAACACTCCAAACTATCTGTGGCACGAATTTCATGCCCAAAGAAGCACATAACAATGGACTTTTATTGACCTGAATAAAACCCACGTGACAGAAAAATGACCGCCCGCAAAGGCAAAATCTGAAATTCCAATTTGCTCTACTTCCAACAATAACTATCACCATGTACACAATGATCTGATGCAATGGCGTGTTTCTCCGATCTCAACAGTGGGTTGAGTGTGCATCTTGAGCACATTGGGACTTTTTGAGTAGATGTTGTATGTTTAATGACGAGAAAGCACAACCGACTAAAATTAGTCGATTGTGCTAAACAGGGAATTTCAAACAACATTTCAGACTATTAATTTCTGATTTTTACAGTGCATCGCCTCGCAGTCCGTTCTATTGCTCTCCAATTGCTGGCAAACTCATGAGGGCACATCTAGCTTCCACATTAGATCTGAAAATGAGCTATTCGACCTCATCGCAGTGAAATTTGTGCATGTGAAATGCTGCAACACATTGCCAACCACTTGGTTGGAACCCAACCACATGCAACACCATGAATGATTTGTCCAGCATGAACCATGCGAATGCGCATGAGAGTCACGTTGTAGCTGCGACATGACCATTGAAGGTTCATGATGCACCCGCTGCTTATGCATGCCCATAGCCATACGTCTCTCACTGTTTTCAGCTACACTTCAAATCTAGTTGGTTACCAACATGACTTACATTTCTCATGCGCGCGATATAAAACTACCTCTAGTTTTTGGCACATTCTGCTGCCCTTCCAGCCATAACACGCAGGTGCAGCATCAAAACACCTTAACACCCTCTTAATGAACGATACAATGCAAAGTCAACTCACCTTTTTGCGCGTTTGAGACTCCACCCTTTGCAATTGCATCGCATGCCAAACAGCGACGCGCTACTCGCATCCCAAACCCGCCGACGGTAAAACTCAGCAAGCTCGTCCTCAGTATCAGTGCCCCCAACATCAATGGATTCCTCAGTGATGTCGGCTGCCGCAGCTTTGCTAAAGCGTGTGTGTGGTATTTCAGCGCGCGGAAAACTTAAGTATGGCCGGCGGTATGCGACGTTGCTCCCGGTGGTGAGAGCGTTTGTACTGCGAAAAAACAACGCAGCATGTGTACGCTGTCGGGTTTCAGCAACCTGCGAAAATGAAACGACTCGTTAAAAAGTGTTCACCGACGATAGTGAGAGCTTTGGGCGGACGGACATGTGAATTTCTGATAGGTCTTGCTGGCCTCACCTCGTCGGCACGGTCGCGTCGTCGACGGGTGCCGCTTAAGCCATTCCGTCATCCGGCAGCATTTTTCCTGCAACACCTTTTGCTGCGACTCGCTTCACCACGCTTCTCCAAACTCCCCCAGCTCCTTCAATGATTACATGTAAGATGCTCAAGCTCTCAAAGAAGGAAATTGGGGCCGCTAGAGTTGCTGCTCTCCGCGCAATGTAAGGCGGGTCCCGACGCCGGTAATTTTTGAGCGAGTTTTTCGCGCCCACGTCCTCGCTGAAAACTGGACAGTCCAACTCGCGCCCGGCCAACTAGCCGCCAATGACTTCGGAACCAAGGTTAGTACTCCCTAGGCTGTGTTCGTGCTTGTTTTTGGGACGTGAGCTAGCCTTACGGCGCAGGTCCTGAGGTGAAAGTCAGCCAGTATAACCGGCGACCGGGAAGTGACGTACCGCGAATCCCCAACCGACTCCGTGCGGAACACACCATCACCCGTGCTGTACTCCACTTGCCCTCATACTGCCGCCGAGAGTACCTAGGAGTCCCCTCTACATCAAAGTGGGTGCCTTTGGGTAGAAAGTCGAGCTCCGACGAAGTAGTGAAGCCGTTCCGGGAACTTCTTCATGTTAGAATCGGGAGAACGGTGTACACAATCAGAGTGGCACAGCGCCCATGTTGCCTGCAAACAGCACGCTCCCCTAGTGTCGCAAGTCCACCAATCCAAGAATAGTAAATTTTCCCGAACTACGTTTTGTCTTAGGTACCTGTGGCTATTCTTTGGTAAGAAATTGAAATTTCCTACCTATGGAAAAAGCCCAAAAGCACAACCGACTAATTTTAGTCGTTTGTGCCACAAACGACTAAAATTAGTCGGTTCTGGCTGTAGAGATTACGGTTCCATTGACAGACTTATTCCGGAAGTCTCAGCCACATAAGGTTACGTGGACGCGTGTATGTTTTTAAGCCTTTGAGACTCTAAAAGTTACGGCTCATTTCCGCGCCATGCCTTGTCCTTCCGGAGGCCAGCTCGGACGCGATATTCACTGTAGCTACACATGCCCCGACAGTGTGAATTGCAGCAGTCATGTACAATACCAAGGAGAAGGACTTCAACCAATCTCTTATTGGGCGCGCAAGCTTAATTCAGCATAGCGCGGCAACACCTATGCGTATGATTTCGAAGCTTTGGGCGTATGCGAGGCGGTAAAGAGCTAGAGGTGTTACCTTGAAGGTTGTTCTAGGTCCTTTGTTGTAACACACCACGACACACTGCGATATGTGCTTAGGCAACCGAACAACACGCCGAACAAGCGGCAAGCTCGTTACTTGCGGGACTTGTAGCCATTTATGGGCACGAAAACACTTGCGTACCGCAGGGGGGGCCTAAACGAAGCATATCCGTTAAGCCTGATGAGACCAAACTTCGTATGACAGACCACTGTTCCATTATTTTGGATGGCGAGGTTCCGTCACATATATTTACGACGGAAGTCCCAGCCGTTGGTAAAAGACACGTACTTTAACTTGATGATAGTGGCGCCCGCCGGCAGGGCAGCGGCGGTGGCCCGAGAGGCGGGTGCGCTCGAAGGCCCGTCGGCATACCCTCACCTGCCCGTGGTGGGCATTGTAAACCCCGTAGCCGTGCCACCCCGTAGAAGTACGTGGCATTGTAAACCCCGTAGATCGTGGCACGGTAGGGGGCTACGAGGGCCGACATTTGTTGCGTAGATTGCGTGAGACGGTTCGGCGCATGCACTTATTTGACTTGTTTGGATCTCGGCTCGATTTTGCAAGACTTTTTTAAGTGTTCTCGGCTATTAATTATTGGATTCAAATGAGAACACCTCAAGGGCTCCTTCCGCCATACCCATATCGATTTTCAACCAAACCCAAGGACAGGTTGGTATTATCGTTGTTTAAGGTATTTTGTCTAAGTGATGTTTACTAACCTCGACGTGTACTTATTGATGTATTCGGTTTATGGGAATAAGTAATGTTAATAGGCACTTGCCTATGCAACTGGCACTCGCTTTCGAGCTCAGCACTAGTTGATACACAATAAAACAGTCTTGCGCGAGTCTCACCATCAATGACCGCATTTCGTAGCTACTCCTAGCACAAAAATGCCTGGCAGGTCTTAATTTACTTGTCACACTTCCCGTCCATGTCATCTGTAACCTCGCGCTTGCTTTGCACCTAGAATTTGGGTCGCCTGATTTTTCTTTAATCACAAAAGCGCAAATAACGATGTACAAATGATTTCGTTAAAAGCGCAGATATGGCCACGTCGTATTATGAAGAGTAATCTCGCTATGTCCTAATGCTGACGACGGGACACATCGATCCAAAGAGAAATCGAATGTGAAGCGTGACTCCTCCCGCCCCGCGCGCGCTACGAGTCCTCCACTGTCGAAAGTTTGCCCTTCTTCGCGCTACGCGTAAAGCTGCGCAGCTGCCACTCCACCTCTGCATGCTGCTGGTCCACCGTGCCCAGTTTGATCTACACCATCAGATACGGCCACGCAATAACCCGTTGCACCGCTCAGTCACGCCAAGGGGTATAGGGTGAGGGGGTGAAGAGGCCTCACGTGCACCAAAGAGAGTGTTTCAAGGGGAAGGAAGATAAGGGGGTAGAGGGACGACACCGCTCAGAGGAGAGAGAGGAGTGTACCTTGTAAAGCTTCATCTCCATCCGTGGTCCGCACTCCGTCAGCGTACAGCTCTTAGGCCCCGCGGGCATCGAGTAAGTGTGGTGCCGCAATGAAATACTGTCGTTGCGATTCGCAAATGTAACCACCCGCTTGCTTCCCTCCTGATGACAGCCAACATTCAGAATACACACACACACACACACACACACACACACACACACACACACATACACACACCTCAACCTCGGCACGAGAAGAACAGCACTTCAATACACAGCCTACATGTGGATCAAAGAGGGGAATGAGGGGCGTGATGAAGAGAATGTGGAAAGGGCTGGGTGACCTTTGGTACAGGGAACATAAACTTGAGAATGTTTTGCACGCGCTGCCCGAGCTTCGATGTGAAGCCGTCGAAGATGAGGTGGGGGTACGCCTCCGACAGTTTCCCAACATCTTTCTTGTCGCCGATGTCGTGACGCAGCACCTAGGAGGTTACACAGCTTGCACGTCAGCGCAGGCTACAGTGCAACAAGCTCGATCTTCAGGGAGCCAATCAGAGCACATGCAAGCGAAAGGGGCAGGTGCTCACCGTGTGGAAGAGACCAAAGTATGCCGTAGGACCGTAAGGTAAATGACAGACCACCATTCCGTCTGCAGAGGCACCGCACGCGCAGTGTGGGAGGAAGTCAGTATGATGCTTGAGTGGGAGGCGAAAGTAGGTTCTTGCTGATGCAATCACAGCTAACACGCGTGAATAAGGAATACAGGGCTGACAATAGAGCCCTTATCGGGGGAATATGTTATGGGCATGCGTACCTGGCTCTCCTCGATGTTCGTGGAGCATGACGATGTCGGTGAAGTCGTGAGAACGGCACGCCTCCACCACCTCTGACAGAACCTGCAATAGCAGCAGCACAACACATGGCATGAGTAGATGACCTGGCAAGAGAGGTGGAGGGGTGCTAGATGTGTGCTCAGGGGTTGGATATTATCAAGTTGGATGGGTGTTGTATCGGCCATGCCAGAGATGTGGTATGCAGCGGTGAGGTTGGGCTGCACGCCGTGTCAAGGCATGGCGCGTGATTGTGGCAAAGAGACTGCCCCCGGTGGGACGGCGCTGCGGGTGATGACAGCGCTGGCAGAAAGCGAGCGCCGTCGATGCAGCCCATCGGAGGTAATTAATCTTTGCGTGCGGTTTGATTGTGTGCAGGGTAAGGGAAGAAGAAGAAAGAGAATGCTGGTGACGGATAGGGAGGGGGGTGGTGACCTGGCCGCCTCGATTAATGCGTTGTGCGTTGGGAATGATGAGCCTCATTTCCTTTGCGAACTGCACCAGCCGCTGGCTGGGGTCTCGTGAGGTGGTGACCAGCACCTTTGGGTCCTGCACCCCCGCGCTCGCGTACTCGTCATCGATGTGCGTCCGTGGCACTGCGAAGTGAAGGTCATAGCAACGGAGGAACATGTAAATTTGAGAATGGGAAAGTGGGCATTTAGGGCGGATGGGAACTCGGCGACCATGTCGTGAGGTGAATAGTGGACGGCGATGACAGATGACTACGTGTCGTTGAAGTGTAGCAAAGTATTACCCGCTGTGTTGTCGTCCTCGAGCTCCACCTGGTGCCGCAGTACTTGCTCCTCCCGCTGGAGCTCCGTCGGAATGGGCTTCCCCTCTGCGGCCAGCAGCAGCACCGCCCGGCACCTTTCAGAGCAAACGCGCTTCACAAAGTACTGATATCACACCAGATTCCCTGACCCCCAGCAACGCAAGTCCTGTTACTCGTAGCGATGCGAGGCTCCGGGCCGGACGAGTGCTACCAGTGCAACCCATAAGCGCATCCTCCGCTCCGAGACGGCTATGACGACAGATGGCGGCGGGGACGGCGCACCTTCGAGCGCTTCTCGGATTTTTCGCTTCTTCTCGTACAGCTCACGTTCCTTGCCCTCTAGACTCTTCCGGTACAGGAACTCCTTTCGCAGCCGTGCGTTACGCCGCAACATACTTGCGTACTCGGTTGCAGCGGTGGAATGGAGTAGGAAGTCGCGTTACTTGACGAAAAGGCGGCGCCGAATCCACTTTCCGCTGATTCGTTGGGGTTCCAGCGAAGCTTAATAAATACTTGATAGGGATAAGACGCTGGCCGTGTGCATATATCCTTGCGTCACTTTCTTTTCTTGGTGCTGTGCGGAACACGAGGGTAGTCGCGGTGTGTTAATATTCCTTTTTACTGGCCGTGTGTTGAGGGGACAGGAGGATGAGGGAGCGGTGTCACAGAATGCCACTGCCTAAGACGAGCTTTGTCGTCGTCGGCGGCGCGAACTAGCCGCCCGATGAGTTACCTATCTGTACTGCAGAGCGCGCGCTTTCGCGCGCGCGGGGGGTGCGGAGCGAGGAGATCCCCTCTAGGGTCGCGTGGGATAGTTGCTTACAAAAGGCAAGAATGATATGTATGGGAGGTGGGGGATCCCTAGTTGATGCGAGTGATGCGAACGTGGGCGGCGATGCATGAGATGGGATTGGGTCCGGATGTGACATTTGGCTGGAATTAAATATTGTTTACACATAAATTCGAATGTGTGATCGCTAGTTAATTCATACATATAATATGATATGATGAATGTGTCAATCCTCGGGTAAATGAATGCTTGGGAGAGCACAAGAGTCACGACGGCACGCACGCTTGGTAGTGCGTGAGTGTACTGTCGGGGTCCTTGCCGTCTGCCGTCACAACGATGGGTGGCGCGGTGGCGGGGTGCTCTTCCTTTAGATGGAATCGCAGTTCTTCCATAGTCGCATGCTTTGCGTCCAATGCGGCAGCGGTGAAGTTGCACTCGCCGCGATGGTGGGAGAAGAACTTGAAGCACGGGTACTCCGCGTTGTCGAAAAGTAGAATGAATGGCCGTTCGAAAGCGATGGCGAATACCCTAAGGGTGGAATAGAGCATCCACGAGCTTACGGGTAGGATGGTGCCGGGAGAGGGCGGTTCCTCATCGAGAGTGGGCCGTAGCATATTTTGAATCTCGTCGTCTAGGTCGGTAGTGCCTTCGAGGAACAAGAACTCCTTGGAGTAAAGCTGCCTGACGTCGCTGCTGTGGAGGAGCTGCGTGGCCGCGAGAGTCCGGAGCTGGTTCAACAAGTCCCACGTGTGTCGGTTGTGGGAAATGGACAAGCCGAACGTTGGATGTGGTATGATGCGCATGGCGACGGCCACCGTTGTGAAGCCGCACGACCCGTCCGCCGGGACGTCTACAATTCGTAGGGCGTTGTCTTGGAGAAAGGCGTCGCGTCCCCGTAGCGTTGGAGACGGGGTCGGCGAGCATGCTATAGGCGGCGGCGTCGGAAGGCGTCGGACCACTCGGGTGGTAGATGTCGATGTTGGCTTAGCTTGGCGTTTGCGAGGTCGTGACGGCGGAGATGGCGGCCGATGGCGGCCGTGCGCGTCGTTGGCGATGTGAGGAGCCTCCGGCAGGGAAAGACGATATTGTAGCCCATCGTCGTATGTTGGCGGATTGTCGTTGTGAAGGCTCCGTAGAAGCGCGTCGGCGAGCGCGACCGGGGCGGTGGCATGTGTGTCGGCTGCGAGGGGCTGGAGGGTGGCGGTGTACTCGGCACGGAACATGTGGTCCGTCGCGGTCACGTCTGCGTCGGGATGCCAAGCTCTGCGCAAGCGTTCTTTTGCTTTTCCCGCGCGGCTTTGTCAGCGCCGCGGGGCCAAAGGGGCAGCAAGATGGTCAAGGCGTCGAAGGTGCGAAGGCGGCTCATAGCGACGACCACGCTCGAAAGGTTTTTGGCGCTGGCGTTCGGCGGGCGTAAGTCTAGCACGTACCTCTTGTCTCGCCAGAAAGTTGCGCCTTGCGCGAAGAAGTCCGTGAAGGCGATGTCCGGAATCATGCTGAAGCCGACGCGCTCGATTTGGATGCTCTTGACAATGGACCCGCTCTCAAGGCGAAAGGCGGTCGGGAAGCGCAGCGTGAAGTACACGGTTGTGGGTAGGACTGCAACATGGCCGTCCGGAAGGTCGTGACAAACGCGGTGCAGAGGGATGCCGAAAGTGTGCGGACGCACCACCATGGCACGCGGCATGCCTCCGAGGGTAACATCCGGCGCGTCCGGCGATGGGTGTCGCGCGGTCACGTCATCCAGCAAGAGAGCGACTACGGTGGCGCTGTTGTTGTTGGAATAGAAGCAATCTATGTTTACGCTTTGCCGAAATATGTACGGCATGTCGTTGTAGAAGTACATATATCGCTCGGAACGTCTCCCGTCTTGTTGTGTGTCAGGCGGCCGAGGAGGGCGCGGAGGCAGCGATCGGTGACCGGCGTCCAAGCGTCGTCGCGGCCAATGCGCATCTTGTCTTTGGCGCTCCATCGGATGAGTTTCTGTTGATCTTCTGCGGCGCGACGCGGAAGCAAGGCGTGGACAATAGCGTCGCCCACAGTATGACGTAGCACCATGAAATGCGCGTTGCGAAGGTTCGAGTGGTGGATGGAGGCGGGTTTTTTTGGTGCTCCAATCGCGCAAGCGTTGATGCCGTCAAAGTCGGCGTCCGTGAGGCGCCCGCCCCGTAGGCGGTCGTTGAAAGCGGAGAGGTCGGGCTCCATACGGAACTGCGTTTGTAACATCACGGTGGTGTGCACCTGACCGAGAATGTGGCGGCCGCGCGCGTTGCTTACGAAGTGGGTGTCCCATCCGGGGCCATCGCGCTGGGCGTTCGCTGCGGTACGACTGGCGGCGTCGGCCGCCGTGCCGGCACGGATGCCCCCGTTGCCTTGAAACAGCGGTGCGCCGTGAACCGGACGATAAACAGAGAGTGGGAGGTGTCCGGCGTGCGGCCGCAGTCTCGCATGGTTAAAAAGAGTTGTTGCTCAATGGCCGCGAAGTGCTTACCCGTCATGGTGAATAGCTCGTCCACGATGAGTAGACGGATGTCTTTCCATGTCTCCTGAAGATCCAACTTCGCTCGCGTCCCCCGCATCGGCGTGTCGTTTCCCCACCTCAATTTGAAAGGGTCGCTCGATGTGCCGAATACCATGTTAGCGGTGGTCGCTCCGATGTCGCCTATGAGGTTGATGACCGCTCGATGGGTGTATGCGGTGACGGCGATCCATCGCGCGACCCCGTGCTGGTGCGCGAACCACACGATGGCGATGACCGCCGCGCTCTTCCCGGTCCCAGGCGGCCCGATCTGTTTCATCCGCAAGGGGGGCACCGCGGATATGCTGCCTTCGTTGCTCAATAGGTCCAACAGGTATTGGCATCCGAGATGGAGAGTCATGTGTTGCTCCTTCGCGACGTGAAACAGTTCCGCCGTTTCTTTTATGCTGGGCTTGTGCGGAAGCATGTCCCATGTTGGGCGGCTCGAAGAAGTGGGTGCCGAGGCGCCCGCGACCGGGGTGAATGGCCGCGGCTCGACGCTGACAAAGGTGGTGGAGGCGCGGCCCGAGGCATCGGCCCCATCCCCCCCGACGCCGGCTGTGTTGTCGGCTTCACCTTGTCGTTCGTTCGCGGCGCGGCGCCTGTAGCCCTTAACGTCATGTTTCCACCTCGCCTCGTGGTCCTTGAAGTGCTCGGGCGTGGCGCGGACGGTTGCGATGTTTCGGGTCGTCTCCTTCGAGGGTGACGGCTTATCATGGCGCAGCATCACTCGAACTTCTTCTGCGTACTCAGCAGCCATAGTGAGTTTCCCGGTGCGGCTGGGCACGGCCTCGGGCAAGTCCACGAAAACTTGTAGGGTGGGATCGGCTTGGTGTGAGTGTTTTTGGTGCATTTTTGGCGTCCCGGCGTCTGTCTCAGCTTGCCGCATCTCGTCGCGCTGCACGAGCACATCCGTCCGGGCCGTATTTTTGGCGCGGACGATGTCATTGTTGTTTTCGAGGAGGCGGTCGCACACCCGGCGGCGCTTGTCTGTCATTGCGGCGCGCTCTCTTTCCCACGCGACCATCCATTTGTACCTTGTACAACGGGGTCGTCATCTGCAACGTCTCCGTCGTGAACAATGGAAAAAGCTTGATGATACTCTCCCTCGCCAAATATATGAATTAGAAATATATATATACATAAATTGACGTTTATATATATATTTCTAAAATGGTATATATTATAAATAAATAATATACTATGTGTTAACTTATACTCTATTCTTCACAATTATACTACATGTTAACTTACATATTCAAACATAACCTTTCATCATATTTATTACTCTTGAGCGCAATTTCGGTAGCTATTGTCTTGTATGGTGATCAGGTAAGAGGAGGTGACCACAAACCCAACAAGCGCCCGTTCGACGAGCGTAAGTCCAACTTGTTGCAACCCATGGGGGCAACATCCTACGTCCAAGGATCGGATACTTTCGGTAGGGAGCCAACACGTTTCTTATTCCTGAAAATGCGGAAAAATGTTCCGAATAACGGACAGTCAATAGCCGAAGATATAACGAGCGATGCACGACATTTTCTGCCGGTACATTTAGTACGTTTTGGTACGTTTGGTACGTTTTGGTACGTTTTGGTACGTTTCGGTACGTGGTTGTACGTTTGGTACGTTTTAGTACGTTTCGGTACGTCGGCATGCCGCGTCGGATTTTTTGATATGAAGCTATCCCATATTTGATATTAGCGATATTTTATTATATCAAAGCCAACACGTTTCTTATTCCTGAAAATGCGGAGAAATGTTCCGAATAACGGACAGTCAATAGCCGAAGATATAACGAGCGATGCACGACATTTTCTGCCGGTACATTTGGTACGTTTTGGTACGTTTGGTACGTTTTGGTACGTTTTGGTATGTTTCGGTACGTGGTTGTACGTTTGGTACGTTTTAGTTCGTTTCGGTACGTCGGCATGCCGCGTCGGATTTTTTGATATGAAGCTATCCCTAGAGGGAACTAACGGACATGAAGTAAAAAACATTTAGAGAAAAAGCGGGGTTATATAAGAAAAAAGCAAAAAGAAGAAAAGAGACCGGGCATAAACGATGAATTGATACATTTACCCTAGGGCACGTTTTGCCAAAGATGTCAGTTTGCTTACAATGTAGCCAAAAGACATCCACAGACAGGGTCTGGGGGTCGATTAGCGCAGGATTATAGGGATGGGTGGGTGGGTCCGCGCGAAGCCTAGATTGGCTGAGCGCGAAAGCAGAGAGTGCCTAGGCTCGTGGCTAGCTACGGCTTATAAGGCACGGGCTAGCTAAAGCTGACCGTTGGGGAAGTCGTTGGTCGTTGGCTGCGTCTAACTGCTCGGGCAAGGTGGTTGCCCTGCAGGTGAGACGCGCCGATATTAACGGTAACAGTAACCGCTAGAGTTACTGTCCCGTACACATGATATTGGATATGCAAACCTCTAGATTCAAATCAATATGACCATTTACCCTAGGGCACGTTTTGCCAGTAACCTAAAACCAAAGGCTTGCACAGCCAGAATTAGTGTTGCGGGGGGGACGGCGTGAGCCAGCCGAAGAACCGCCAAGCAGCAGGTGTTGGGGTCATGGTTGGGTCAATATATTTGCCTTCGGTCACAGAGCTGTTCTTGGCCCAGCCACCCATAAATTTGATTACGGGGAGGGGCGCGCCGATGCAGCTGGCAGCGGACGCCGCGCCTTTCCGTAGGCTGTGCGATGTCCACTTGAAACCGGGGGGCGCGGCTGAGTTGACGGTGCGGAGGGCGAGGGCGAGCCAAGCGGAGATGGTGGACGCGGCGCCCCAATCGGTAGGAGGTTCGGAAGGTGAGAAGCTCCAAAAGGCGAGCGGGGGTGGCGTGTTGTAGAATTTGTTGCAGAAAGCCGCGCGGTGCTCAGTGTAGTAGTCGAGCAGGTCCGCCAGGACGGGGTTAGCGGCCACAGGGATAGCGATGACAGGTTTTTCGCTAGCGTCGCGGCGCTGGTCGCCTTTAGATTTGCGTATGAAGAGGCAGATTTGTTGCGAAGGCCTGTCGACAACTAGGTGGCCGGTCTGGCAGCGGGCGCCAGTTTCGGCGCGGCAGAAAAACATGTAATTGACGCACACCGCTAAACAGGCTCTGAAACGCTGCATCTGGGGAAGGGAAGCAGGGGTCCACGCGAAGGTGTCGTGTAGGGTGTTGGCGGCTTGTAGGATGTCCAGGGCGACTTGCGCGGGTAGCGGGAGGCGAGCGGCGGTGGGAAGGAGGCGGTGCTGTAGCATTTCGAGGCCACGGCGGGCGTCCGCCAAGAGTTCGCCCACGGCGATAGGTTGGCGCCGGTGGTCGCGGAAGAATTTGTTAACCGCGGAGAAGTAAGGTTGCAGCGAGCTGGCAGCGACCGTTCCTAGGAGGGCTAGCCAGGCCGTGTAGCGGACCATCGTGGCCGGCGTGGCATGTAGCAGGGTGATATTTTCCTCTGCACAAAAAATAAAAAACTGTTTGATTGCGCTCTGGTAGCTCGCGTACGTAGAGGGCGCTAGCGAGTTGCTGAGTAGGGCAACCGCCGTAACCCCGAGCTTATCCGATCCTAGGAGGTCTTGAAAAGTTTCAGCTAGATCGGCTGACCAGGGCGACTGTGCTGCTTCGTGGCGTAAGCCGTAGCGCGGCGGTCTTGTACGCAGAGGGGGGACGTGCTGTACATGCGTATTTAATCGGTCCGGGCGTAACGCCCGGCCAATCGCACCGCGTCGAATGTAGAGCCAAGAGGGGGTGATAGCCGAAAGGCCACGATGCTCTACGCGGGAGGTCCGACCCCTTCGTGCTTGCCTAGCCTGCCGGGAAAGAACAGGTCGCGGGACGCTGGGAAGTGCACGGTCTCGGTGGTATTGAACCATGCAAACACAGTTAGTGTGGAAGATAACGTACGCAAACGTAGTTACAGTCACAGTCCCGCAAACGGAACAGTTAAGGCGACAACCAGCCTACATGCGTGGTGTCGGGACAACAGAAGTGTTAGAGCTGTAGCCTAGCGACAGCTCTGTACCGAGTCAAACAGTTTATCGGTATGTCCGATCTAGACATGTACTAATCATATCTAGAATAGCTTACAGTAGCTATCTGCAACTAATACGTATGCGGTATTACTTACAACACTCCCCCTGCAGGTAGCTACGGGATGAAGCGTTGCATTGGGTCTTGTCCTCCAATGATCGCACTTCGGTGTCTTGCAAGTGCATGTCTTGGGAGGAGTTTGGTGAGCATGGCAGCGTCGGCAAAGCCTGTGAGTTGGAGGCTGTGGTCCATGCCCCCCCCCAACGTCAGGCGCATGTGAATGGTGCCATGAAGGGAGCGGAGGACCTTTTGCACAGCGCGCCAATGTGCCTCTGTGGGTGAGGCTTGGGCGGAGCCAAGGATGCGCAAGACCGGGGAGACAGCGGGGCGCGTGCAGACGGGGGCGTAGTGGGGGCTGCCCAAGAGACTGGGGTGGACGTCTGGGTCAAAGTCGGGGGTTGCGTGTGTCGGTCGCCCGATGACTATGGGGTCAACGGTGGGGCGACGACGGCCACGGGGGGTGTGGTCGCCACGCTTGGCTGGGGAAGAGTGATGTCCATGGAAGAGTAGAGGTGGGCCACCCGGAAATGGAGAGCGGCCAGCCATTGGGGACGGCGGGGCGTACGAATTCGGGTGGTCACGGGAGGGGGGGACGCCGTGAAAGGGCGCCTCCGGGATGAGAGGTATGGGGTGGTGAGGGGCATATCCAACGGGGGGGTAGGGAGGGTGTGGCGGGAGTTGTTTGACTGCGATGTCGTGTAGGGCAGAATCAGCGGGGGGGTATGGGGGGGGTTGCAAGTGTTCACCTACGAGTTTGGGGCGCGAGGGCTCGCGGTGCGCATCGAGGCGGCGCTGTGCGACGGCGGGGTGCGGAAGAGTACTCGCAGCAACAACAGCATCCTCGGCCGACAGCGAGTCGAAACGAGCTGTCAAGTGTGCCACTTGCGCAACGAGCAGGACGAGGGGATCCGGGGGGTGTTCGAGGGGGAGGTCGTGCACGTGGTGGCCCTCCGGAAAGTGTGCGAGGTGAGCGACGTGGCGGCGCTGAGCGACAGGGGGGTGCGGATTAGCACCCGCAGCAGCAACAACACCCGCGGCCGACTGCAAGTCGAAACGAGCTGTCAAGCGCGCCACTTGTGCAAAGATCAGCGCGAGAGTATCCGGGGGGTGTTCGAGGGGGAGGGTGTGCACGTGGTGGCCGTCCGGAAAGTGTGCGAGGTGAGCATCGTGGCGGCGCTGAGCTACATGGGGGTGCGATATAGCACCCGCAGCAATGGCGGCCGACCGCGAGTCGAGATACGCGTCAAGGCGCGTCAGTTGCACACGTAGCAGCTCGAGAACACCCTGGGTAGTATGGACAGTGCTCTGCTGAGAGCCTGACTCAGGGGAACCAACAGGTGAAACAGGCGGGTTTTTCTGCGCCATTTCGACAGAGGGCAAAAAAGAAAGAGCTGGATGAAAAACAGGCAGCGGTAAAAACCGCTAGCCGGACTCGTGCCTAACAGCGGTATGCAAAGAGACGGCCTGATGCCCGCCGACCCCTCGGCCTGTAGCCCCGGGGTGTCTCAGAGCACCTTTTCTGTATCCTCCACCCAGTGTGGGGCACAAGTCGAGGCCAAGGCCAGGACAGGTGGAGCGCTGCGCTGATGGCGTAGTCGCTAATCTAATATGAAAATAAAAAAGGTAAGCTACGGCTAGCGTGCAACCTGTGGATGCGTATTCACCCGACAGTGCACCCCCCCGTTCTCCAGCTTGGACCTGTGTGCACCTTGTCCACACACGGCGAGTGCGTCGGTGTGGTTGGCTGGCTATCTCCGGCGGGTGGCTGGCTTAAGAGGGTGGTGGCGGGTTTTAAAAATCGCAGTTTATACTGGCGATACCGCCGACTACAGGTTGAAAGTACTAGGTGTCTATAGAAACTTGCCTTCTGCGGGAGAGCTGTCGATCGCAGCTCGCCGAACCAGGTTGTCGCGCGTGAGTGACGTGAGGCGGGGGCCCATAACCTATTGAACCATGCAAACACATTGAGTGTGGAAGATAACGTACGCAAACGTAGTTACAATCACAGTCCCGCAAACGGAACAGTTAAGGCGACAACCAGCCTACAGGCGTGGTGTCGGGACAACAGAAGTGTTAGAGCTGTAGCCTAGCGACAGCTCTGTACCGAGTCAAACAGTTTATCGGTATGTCCGATCTAGACATGTACTAATCATATCTAGAATAGCTTACAGTAGCTATCTGCAACTAATACGTATGCGGTATTACTTACAACAGGCCAAGCGGGGGAACGCGTGGTACCACGTCTTGTTTCGCTAGTAGGGGGCGATAACAGTCGCCGCGGCTTGAGCTTGTTCGAGTTTTACGGCTAGCGCTGGTAGGGCAGACCAAGGGGGGTTGCAATAGTTGTTCTCGCGTTTCCACGCCGAGTCGGGGAGGTGCAGGCAGTCGATGTCCTCGCAACGGGGGTCGCGCCAGCGGGCGTTGAAGCGTGGCAGTTGCGCGTTGAGCATAGACGCGAAACGGTCGATCGTATGTGGGCCCCACCGGCTCTGAAGGTGGTCGAAGAGTCGTGGGTTGAGTTGCCAGTCTTCGGAGTCCATCTCGCGGCTGAGCGTGTCGGCCCAGACGTTGGCGGCCGACCGGATGTAGCGTGGGCGGATGTGGATGTCGTTGGTGTCGAGTAGGAACCACAAGCGCCGTAGCTCGGCCATCATGACGGGCGACCGGGACGTTAGCTTGGTTAGGGCGGCGACCACGGCAGTGTTGTCCTCGTGGAGGGGGACTTGCCGTCCTCGGAGTTGCGGTAGAAAGGATTCGACCGCGTGCCGGACCGCCCGCAGCTCCTTCCACGTAATGTGTTGGAGGCGGTCGGGGGCGCTCCAAAACCCGCGGGCTTGGTAATTGGCGTCCTCGTTGAGGACGGCCCCCCATCCGTAGTCGCTCGAGTCGGCGTGCAAATAGGCGGTCTCGACGGGCTTGTAGATCGACCGGCCGTTGTGTTGGGTGGGCACCGTACGCCACCACTCGAGGTCGCGTCGAAGTTGGTGGGTGAGGCGCACGCGTCCCCCCCAACCGGTTCGGGTAGCCAAGACGTTGCGGAGCTCGCGCAAAAACAATCGGGCGGGCGCAATGGCGAGATAGAGAAATTGCGCTTTCCCCGCGAAGGCTGCGAGTTGCCGTGTGGGTAACCATCGTGCGTTGGACGCTGCTCGCCCGAGCAAGGACGAAGCGTGTTGTGCGAGGTGTTGCAGTTTTGCGAGTGGGGCGCGAAACTCGCCGCGCTGTAAATCCACCGTAAGGCCCAAGTGGTCGCCGACTTGAGTTGGCGTCCAAACGCCTTTCTTGGGGTTGCGTTGTAGGCCGAGGCTGTCTAGCAGGGCTTCGACGCGCTGCCGAAGTAGTAGTGCCTCGTCGTAGGAATCCGCCAAGAAGAGGAAGTCGTCCATGTAGGGGAGGAGACGGGTTCCTCGCCATCGCGCGTTCCGGAGGAAGCGCTTGGACGGGAGGCGTGGGCCGGCCGGTGTAGATGCGGGCGTGGGAGGTGGTGGGCGGCGTAGGTGGTTCGTTAAGACTTGCGTGAGCTTACAAAAGTAGTAGGCGGAGCCCGACCACCCCATGGGGAGGCACGCGAGGCGCCACAAGGTGCCGCGGTAGTTGACCGTGAAGTAGTCTCGGTCTTCCTCCCGGATGCCAAGGGTGTAGTACCCATCGGCGAGGTCGAGTGAGACGAAGTAGTCCCCCGGTCGAGAGAGATGGCGGAGGTGTTTGAGGGTCTCGCAAGTCATGTTGAATGTTGAGCAGTAGCGGTTGAGTTCTCGAAGGTCGATAATCAAGCGCCATTGATTGCATCCGGGTTTCGGCACCAAGAACATACGGGAAACGTAGCGGGGGTTCGTAGAGCGCTCCCATGCGCCGCAAGCCTCGAAGCGAGGGAGTTCCGAGTTGAGAAACTCGAGTTGGTTGGGTGTGGCGTCTAGCATGGAGATGCCGTGGTTGAACGGCTTGGGACGTAGGCCGTGCTTGAACTTCACACGTACGCCGTGGCGGATCCAGCTTAGGACTTGGCCGCTCGCGCCGATGCGCTCCCACTCCCGCCATTTTCGACGTACGCGGTGGCGCATGAAGGAAGATGTCGGGGAGCAGGAATCGGCGCGGCGGGCCACACCATCATTTCTTGCTTGGGGTTTTAGCCGAGTCGGTCGGCTTGGGAGGGAGGGTGGCTCGTCCCGCGGCTGCTGCTGCAACAGCGGCCTTGCGTTTGTCGGCGGTGGCTTTGCGGGTTCGAGCGTCGGGGCCGGTGGGTTTGTCCGGCGTGACCTTCGCGAAAGCGGCGCCGGCAGCGGCCTTGCTGGCGGCGTGTAAGCTGACTTCAAGCGTGCGGTCGACGAAAGCTTGGCGTAGTGCGTCCAATGGGCCGGAGACCGCGGTAGGACGCGGTCGGCAAAAGCGCTCGTGTGCCAATTCGGCAAACACGCGGTCCGCATCTGTGCTCGTTTGTCCGCCCTTGGTGAGGCGGAGGAAGCCCAATCTAGTACGGGCGGCCTCCTCCGTCGCTGTGTGGGTGCGATGACCCGCTCGGATGAGGGCAATCGCTGCCGCCTGCTTTGTAGGTAGAGGTGGGCCGTGCGACAACGTGTCCAAAGCCTCGCCAATTGCCGCGTTGGCGCAACTGTCGAAGAAGGCATAGCACCCGATGTGTAGGTACTCGTCGTACGCCGCTTGGGTGCGTTTGTCGCTTAGAGCTCGGGCGGTGTCGTCCGTGAGAGTCCACAGACGTGGCTCGTCGACGTCGCGAGGCGGACGTTGGAGGCCGGCTGGGATGACTTCGCCGTAGTAGGTGAAGTCGACGAATTCGGCCGCGGAGGGGTCGGGTTCGTCGTCAAGCAGGTCGATAGGTGGCTCATGGGCCGCCTTACCACCCTCCGTCGCTGTCGCGTCGGCAGGAATGGACTGTTGTTGATCAGTGGTAGCAGGAGTAGCTGTCGTCTGTTTGAGCTGGGCGAGTAAGGCAGCGTTAGCCGCCAAAAACTGCTCAGTAATCCGTTGTTCCGATGCTAAAACTGCCGTACGAATCTGTTCGGCTGTGCGTTGTTCGATTGAGGTAGCGTGAGGGTCGGCCGCTGCGGCGGAAGTAGACTGCTCAGGCTGCATGTTGTGGAGCTGCGTAGCTGAACGAGGGGAAGTGTCGCGTGACGCTCGAGTGCGCATGGGACGAAAAGGTAAAACTGACACCCTGCTCGACTACTAGAGTCGAGACTGCATTCGCGCGAAGCCTAGATTGGCTGAGCGCGAAAGCAGAGAGTGCCTAGGCTCGTGGCTAGCTACGGCTTATAAGGCACGGGCTAGCTAGAGCTGACCGTTGGGGAAGTCGTTGGTCGTTGGCTGCGTCTAACTGCTCGGGCAAGGTGGTTGCCCTGCAGGTGAGACGCGCCGATATTAACGGTAACAGTAACCGCTAGAGTTACTGTCCCGTACACATGATATTGGATATGCAAACCTCTAGATTCAAATCAATATGACCATAAATGATCAGGCGTTGCTTGGGTTTAATGTGCTAGGTTTTATTTGCACAATGTAGTGCTTCCTTATGTAGTGCTTCCTGTTCCTCGGGCTTAGGTTTTTTCCTCTTTTCTTCTTTTTGCTTGTTGGTCTCCACTGCTTTTTCTTGTAAGACTTGTTTTTGCTTCCTTATGCCGTGCCTTGGATTCATCCGTGATCCGCTTTTTAATTTTTTAAATAATATTTTTGCGCCCCCGGGACATGGGACTGGCAGGTAAGCCCGCCAACGGCACCCTCTACAGGCGGCGTTTTATTGCAAGCATGACTGATGAGAACAAATAACCTCAGCAAAATCATCATCGATCATGCTCACGACTTTCTTCCGTGATCATCGATCTTGCTTCCGTGATGCTCTTGTGCCCTTTTCTTACCCGTCCCTATTTTCGTGTCCGTTTTCATGTTGTTTTCTTATTGTAATCAAATAAATTGATCAAATAATGAATAAAGTAAACATTCTCTTACAAAAAGGAGTGGAGACCACCAATCAAAAAGAAGAAAGGAGGAAAAAACCTGAGCCCGAGGAACGAGAAGGCATGCCACAGCATCAGCACTGCCCTCATGCAAAGCGTCGCGAAGAGAGGAACCCAAAGTAACATGAAGAGCAGCATAAAGCCGTGTTGCCCGCCTCTTGACCGGTACTTGGTGCTTTTCTTGGTGGAATTTTTCCTAATTTTATGGTGCTTTTGAGAGCGCATCCGACGCATCTGATATGAACTCCGTAAAACTACCGAAGTTCAGTGGGAAGAGACGAGATTTTGATGTGTGGAAGAAACACTTCCGTGCATTTGCCCTAATTCAAAAGTGGGCTCCGGCTTTGTCGTCGGATGGTGCCGCTTCCTCTCAACAACAAGTCGACATGTACTCCACATTGATTCTTGCGCTGCCGGAGGACGATCTATCAATTATCGAGAATGTTAGCGAGGATGACAAGACCTGCGGCCACACTGCATGGACCGCGTTAGTCAATCATTATGAGGACGATGGTATTTACCGGTGTAATGAACTATTGCATGACTTGGAGACGCCGCAAGCGGACAGCGAGAGCGGCATTCAATACCTGAACCGGTTAGTTCGACTGCAACGACAGCTTGCCCGAGTTGGGGACGTCGTCCACGACCGGCGTATCATCATGTACTTGGTGAAGGGCCTGCGCAGCGAATACCACTCCACCACCGACACGTGGGACGTACACAACCTCAGCATGGATACCTCAAGCGTGATCTCCGTCAAAAGGGAATGCGCATCGAAAGTCGTGCGCAGTCACATACAACGGAGCCTCCACCGCCTACGGCTTTTGCAGCGTCTCATGATGACGCAACGACTGATCTTTTAAAGCGGCAAATCTCCGAGCTCCAAGACCAACTGAAATCTCTTTAAGGAGCTGCGACTACTCGTCGCACCTCATATGGCAGAGGCGCAGCGAGGGTTTTTCGTGGTGTTTGCTATGGCTGGGGTATGAAGGGCCATCGCAGGTCCGAGTGCCCGGACAACATCACCGGAGGTATCTCTGCGCATGTGGACTCCCCCGTTGCTTTTCCGGCGGTCATGGACGTGACAGCCACCCCTCCGAGGCCATTCTCCGAGGCTCGACACACGTTCAAGCGCGATGGGGAAATGTGAATGTGGTTGGCCGACAGCTGCGCTAGCCATCACATGACTGGTGTGCGCCGTGACTTCTGTGAGTATCGAGAAATGAAATGAAATTGTTTACAACAATACCAGTATAAACCGGCTGCTGTCTCTGGGCCCCCCCTTTTGCTATGCCATACAGGACTTAGTAGACTGAGGTAGACCGTTAACCACTAATCCCAACCTCTCCAATGGCAGTAACAGCTAATAATTTTGTAATCAAGAAAAACAGATCTAAAAATAAATCCACTTGTCGAGAAATGCAAAACTAAACTGCTGCTCGACCTTCACGATGCACGGCCCGCTCCCGCCGAACCGGGGTGTCGACCGGCCTAGGCCGGTCGGCGTTCGGGAGGGACGACGGGCCAGCCTAATCTAGCTCCCGCGTGACTTCGGTCTTGCCGAAGGTAGGAGGGGAAAGGCTGGCAAAAAACCCCTCCTCTCGCGGTCGCTCGTCGATCCCGCCGCTCCATCCCGTAAACCCCGCCCCAAGGTCTTGCCGCGTCCACCGACGCGGCGGTCCTCCTTGTCGAGGTCCCCCACCACCTCGAGGACAGGTGGGAGGGACCGAGACACATAGACATAGAAAAAACTAGCGCTCCTGCCTCCGCGCCTGAATTTTCCCCGCTCATTTCCCCGGTTTTTTCTCTGTCTGGTACCCGGGTACCTGTCGGTTTTCCGGCCTGTGGCCGTACCCTCCCCCCTCTGATCGCGCGTCCACCGAGCAGCCTTTTCTTGAGCGGGGGCCTCCGCGCTCACCCGGGCCCACGCTCAAGGACTCCTAGGAGTATGAAGGTCTGTCGGGGTAGTGGGTGTCGAAGAGGGGGGGGGGAAGGTCACCGTAGCCGGATCCGGCGGGCCTCGGGCGCCCGGAATTAAACAAAACCCTCCGTGCCGGGTTTTCCGGCGGCGCCGACCCAAAGGGTCGTCGTCGCCAGATCGTGTCGCTCCTCCCGTCGCGACCGTCCTCCTTGCCGTCCCAGCTGACTCCTCCCCCCGGGAGATGACGCTGGACGACGTAGCGGCGCGCTAGTGAGCGCCCTACCCTGGTGCTGCTCCCCAACTAGCGCGATGCCGGGTACGGACATTATTTTTAGTATCCAAAAAAGCCCTCCGTACAGGGCTTTCCGGCGGCGGCTGATCCTAAGGATCGCCGCCGCCTCCTGTAGCCGCTCCTCCGTCTGCGACTAGCCACCGTCCTGTGTCATGTCTTGCCTCACCCCTCGGCAAGGTTCGACCGGCACAGGGCTGGTCGACAGCTAGCGAGCGCCCTTTCCTGGCGCTGCTTCCCGGCTGGCCACCACCAGCTCCAACACCCGCCTCCCACCGCTGATCCGGCCGTACCCTCCTCGCCATCAAACGCTGCCGTAGTACAGGTCCCACTCCTAAAAGTAAGGCTGTATCTAGGAGTATCTGTACGCGAAAAAACATATCGGACGGGCCGAGCGGGAGATCTTGGCGCCGGTAGTGTACAGAAATTATTTTTTCAAAAGCCCTCTGTACAGGGCTTTCCCGACAGCTGCAGATCCCACGGATCGAGCTGTCGGCCCTCTTAGCCCCCTACCGTGCCATGCCTGGCACGGCTACGGGGTTTCCAGCGCCCACCACGGGGAGGTGAGGGGATGCCGACGGGCCTGCGAGCGCACCCCCCTCCGGGGCCGCCGCCGCTGCGCCGCCGGCGGGCGCCGTGAGTATCGAGCGTTCACCGACCGGCTTTGGGTGACGGGTATCAGCGCCCGCGCTGTTGGCGTGGGCTTTGTCCGTATCATTGTGAATGTTGACGATGGAGAGGAGATTCATGCCATGCTGAAGAATGTGCTCCACGTTCCTGGGCCATCCCCTCGCGCGTCGTGGTCTTACCATAGGATTTTCAGCCTCACCCAAGCTGGGCGACAAGGTCATTCTGTGGTGTTAGCTAATCCCGTGGACCACCTTCGTCTTCATGCCGGTCATGGTGGTGGCGTGGTGGTTCCGTTGGAGCGCGCGCATTTGTTGGTGTGGTTGCCGGCGCGGGTTGCTTTGTCCAATCCTATAGCTTCGGTCGCCACTGCGCCATTGCATAAACGGTTGTGGCATTCCCGACTCGGTTACCTTGGCGAGTCGCGATTGGACGGGCTCTTGGCCACTCAGGTGGAGAGTGTGGCGTTTTCTGCGTCTGAGAAGTTGGGTTTTTTGTGAGACACTTGCTGTGTGCAAGTCGCACGTCCGTCGTATCTCGCGTGAGCCGGCTGACTAGAACGTTGGTGTCTTTGAGGTCCTAGGCTTAGACTTCTGCGGTCCTATGAGTGTCCCATCATTGGGAGGACGGTGGTACAGCTTGTGTGCGGTCAATTTTAGCAGCCGTTTCATGTTGCATGATGCGGTCCGCTCCAAGGATGAGGCTCCCGCCTCGTTCCGTCGAATGTTGACTATCATCTGTTCTCTTGGGCACACGGTTCGTCGTCTTCGGGTGGACAATGACACGGTGTTCTTAGGTGCTGCCCTCCGAAACCACTTGGATGAGTTCAACATCGCCGTGGAGATCACTGCCCCTTTCGCGCATTGGCAACATGGCCGGACTGAGCGGCAGTGGGGGGCAGGGATCCCGCTGGGATCAATGATTCGGCAAGCCGCGCTGCCTAAGTCGTATTGGGCTCTAGCGATGGCCGCTGCGGTGCATGTCCGCAATCTTGTGCATAGTAGCGGAGCCGGCGGTGTACATTTCATCTTGGCGACCGGTAGACGAGCTGATTTGAGCTCCATGCGGGTATTCGGCTGTCCGGCCCATGTCCACGTAGACAAGTCTCAACGCCGCAAACTTGACGATCGCGCGTGGAAGGGTGTCTTTGTTGGCTACGCTTCCGAATCACCGGCGTGGTTGGTGTACACTCCTGCTACTCGTCGAGTGGTGAGCAGCCGTAATGTTGTGTTCGATGTCCTCTCTATGGGGGAGAGTGATGCGGAGCAACGCAATGATGACGAAGAGGACATCATCCCGCGCGCCATGTGTAGCGAAGAACCGGATGCACCTTCGGGGGAGTCGCCGCTACGGGAGTCGCTGCAACATTCCGGGTCGATGGAAGATGAACGGGACATACATTCAGGGGAGACTCCACGTCCAAGGTATAATCTTCGATCTACTGCCTCACCACAGCAATGCGCACGCAGTCCAAGGTAAAGTCTCCGTTCAACGAGCGCTTTTGGAGATGGATGGACTTCGGGAAGTACCGCAGCTATTAAGTCAGCCACCAGCCCGATTGTTCAAGAGCATGTGACATACAAGCAAGCGTTGAGGAGTCCCCAAGCGGGGGAGTGGGAGGCAGCTATCAAGAGCGAGTACGACTCAGTTGTATCTCGGAAAACCTGAACATTGGTCCCTTGTATTGCCGGCCGCAAACTCGTGGGTTCCAAGTGGGTGTACAAGCTTAAGCGCGATGCTAATGGGTAGATAAAAGGTATAAAGCATGACTTGTGGCTCGCGGGTTTACTCAAGAGAAATTGAAATTGAAATTGTTTACAACATGTACCGTATGCGCCGGTTTTCACCAAAAAGCCGTATGCGCCGGCTGCTGTCTCTGGGCCCTCCCAACTATGCCATACAAGGAACTTACAAGTCAGGGCAAGACCGTGAACCACCTATGTCCAACCTCTCCAAGGGTGTTCGGGGGTTTTACTCCCCTCCGGCGAGGGTCTGATGCGGGGTGATGGTGGTGTGCGTTTAGGGGCGTGCGAAGGGGCAATGTGCGGAGGTGCGGCGGGAGGTCGTGCGGGATTTGATGCGGTATATGATTAGGAGGTGATGCAGCCATTGAACGGTATGTGTGTGGAGCTTTGTAAGGATGCGAGACGTGTCGAGGCGTGTTTTGGAGACGAGTTTATCATGAGGGTCGGTGCGGGCGGTGAGTAGGGAGGTGAGACTCGTGATGGTGGAGGAGTGCGGTGTACCTGTGTGGCTCATGACGATGGGAAGGATGTCAACCACTGTGCCTGGCCAGTGGCTGCGGATGGCGTTTACAAGGGGTGTGTATTTGGCACGTATGAGGTTAGCTATGTGGGAGAGGTTGTAGTCTGTGCAGTACTTCCATTCCCCTATCTGAATCTTTTTGATGGATGCGTAACGTCGGCGACCATTTGAGTGACCCGCGAATCGAGGTTCGAGGATGCGGATGAAGTCGGGTTTGTGTGCGGGGGGTCGTAGCGCGGGGGGGAGAGTCTCGGGTGGGAGGACGGCGGGACACGAGGTTAGGGAATCGGGTCTACCGCACCAAATCACGCACGACCACTCGCCGAGCCTCCGCATAACGCACCTCCCCAAGCCATTCT
The DNA here is from genome assembly GCA_026401115.1 of Tetraselmis chui. Classification (NCBI taxonomy): domain Eukaryota; kingdom Viridiplantae; phylum Chlorophyta; class Chlorodendrophyceae; order Chlorodendrales; family Chlorodendraceae; genus Tetraselmis; species Tetraselmis chui. The sequence continues at coordinate 7,272 of JAPMLY010001453.1, read as the reverse complement.
TGCACACCGCCTTTAAACCGCTTCAGACCCTCCCCGGGGGGGAGTAAAACCCCCGACCACACTTGGAGAGGTTGGACATAGGTGGTTCACGGTCTAGCCCTGACTTGTAAGTTCCATGTTTGACATAGTTGGGAGGGCCCAGAGACAGCAGCCGACGCATCCGGCTTTTTTGGTGAAAAACCGGCGCATACGGTACATGTTGTAAACAATTTCAATTTCAATTTCAATAGGGAATCGGGCGAGAGACCTTCGTCAGCAGCAACAAGGCGGGTGGGCATGTGGGTGGGGTGAGGTGGGTGGCAGTCAAGTGGAGTGTGGGCATGGGTGGGGGAAGCAAATGATTTGATGGGTTTGTTACCGAAGTCTGCAGTGATGGTTTCCCATCGTCCTCCGTTATGGCGTTCCAGTAGGGAGAGAAGGAGTTGTAGCGCGCTGTTGTGTCGGTCTTGTCTCATGCCAGACATGGTGGGGCAGTTACCGGCCATGTGGCCGTTGCTAGTGAATTGGCCACATAGGGGGCAGCGCAAGGTGGGGTTATGAGTACGAAGGCGAGTGTTGTGAACTCCCCACATGAATTCCTGCTTGTGTGTGAGCTGGATATTTGTGAGGGTTGAGTGTTTTTTGTGGAAAGAGAAGTCGGCGCCGTCCTCCGCGGCGCGGGCGAGGAGGGCACCGTGTTTGGTTGTTTGCGATAGGGGTGTGTGTGTGTTTGGTGTTGTAGGTGTGTGCGTCAGCTTTGGGGTTGGTGTATCTGTAGGGTATGTTATCCCCTAGGGTTTGCGGAATGAGGGTGTATGGCCAGGTCCAGTGACCTATCGTGACATCTGAGCCTGTGGTGTATTTGGTGTCGGGCGGGTGACCGTCCGCGACTTGGTTGGCGAGGGTGTCTGCGAGGTCGTTACCTAAGGAGTGGTTGTGTGCTTTTATTTTGCCGAGGTGTGTACGGATGCCAGCGTCGCAGCGGATTTTAAGGGTGTGTGTGATGGATAGGAGGGTGTCGCGGTGTATGTTGTGTCTGTAAGCTGAAGGGCAGGTTAAGTATCCTTGTATGAGGCGGAGGGAGCACGCACTGTCTGTGAGGAGGTGGGTACGGCCGAGTTGGAGGCCTATGTCTATGCCGGTTAATTCAGCGCGGTTTATTGTGTGTGAGGGAGGGGTAGAGGTCACCTGGATGTTGATTTTGGTGTCCGAGGCGGGGTGGGTAGCTGCTGCTCCGAGGGGAGACGAGCTTCCTTTCTTTTAGCCGACTGTGTAGACAAAGTCATGCCATTTCCAAGCAGGAGTACCTCTGGTTGGGGGGTATGTTAGATGCAGGCGTTCCGGGAGGGGGTATGTGGTGGGGTGAGTTGGGTGTGGGAGGAGGTGGTATATGCCTGCTGAGTGGGGTGAGTATGTGTCGAAGAGGTGGGGAGGAGGGGGGGTGATGGTGGGGTTGGGGAGGTGGGTGTCGTAGAGAGATTCGAGGGTGTTGTGAAGTGCCGTCATGGCTGAGGGTGGCGGTAGGGTGGAGAGGGCGAGGGGGTTGGCGACAAGGTATATGTCGACCATCCATCTCGTGCCGAATGGGGTGGGGGTGGGGTTGCCAGTGTGTTGGTCGGGGGGTAAGAAGGTGTTTGCGTCATTGGGGAGGGTGTAAAGGTGGTGGGTGTATGGGGAGTGTATGTATTTGGAGTGGCAGTATGGTGTGTGGTCCCATCGGGGGAGGATGAGGATGATTGCGCTGGGTGTGTGAGGGGCTGTGAGGTGTGCGCTGGTGATTGCGTGTTCCATGGCGCGGCGCATGCATTCGTGGTCGTATTCTGGATTGGCGATGTTGGTACTTTACCATGTGTGTGGGGCATTGCTGCCGCTGGATGAGAAGACTATGTCTTCGGGGTAGAGGGAGTGGTAGGTGTGTGAGTGGGGGGATTTATTGACGGGGTCTGAGTATAGTTCTGTCTGGACGCGGAATGTGTGTCGGAGAGCTGTGAGGAGGTCTTCTCTGGTGGCCCATCTGTTACGGGAGGTGGTGGCGGGTGTGGGTGAGTGGATTTCTGAGCGGGAACCTAGGCGTGTGAGGAGGTGTTAGACCTCCTCTTCGAACGTATGCTGCGAGAGGTCGGGGCGAAAGAGTTGGTAGAGATGGCGGACGCGGGGACCGTTGAGGGTGGTGACCGCGCGGCCGTCGGGAGTGCATAGTATGGTGGTGTCGTGGAGTGATGGGTGTGCGTGGATGGCGAATTTACCGGTATGGAGTATCTCGAGGTCGGGGTTAATGGGGTCGTGGTTGAATGTGATTAGGGGGTGCGACCACGGAGGGGGTCCGGGTTTTGGTAGGATGGGTGCGGTGGAGGGGACATAGCCGGATTTAAATGCGGTGAGGGCGGTGGGGCCGGAGGGGGTCTCACTGATGGTGTCGTGGAGTTGTAGACAGGGGGCCCACTGGACTTCGTGGAGACGGGTGAGGTCATGTTGTTGGCCGCGGGCACACCACTCGCACTGCCATGTGGCGGGTCCTTGAGCTGGGCGGCATTGTGAGTGTATGGCGAAGTGCGGGCATGTGCAGCAGGTGGAGGTGGGTTCTGTGTGCAGTGGGTCATGACAGATGGAGCAGGCGGTGGGGGAGGGGGTGGGGAGGCATACCGAGGTGGGGGTGGAGGAGGTGAGGCGGAAACCGTCGTCGAGTTGTAGCTGAATGTAGTCCCATTCCGTGAGGTGTTCCGGGGCCCATTCAACCATGTACTGCGTTTGGCCGTATTCTGTGTCCTTGTGTTTAGAAATGATGCGCGTTACGTCACAAGGGGGGTAATGGTGGTCTGAGGGGGTGAGGTATTCTGTGTCTAAGTGTGTGATGGGTGCGGTAGGGGTGGGGTGAGTGGTGCGAGAGGTGTAGATGCCGGAGGAGAGGGTGGGGGGTGAGCGAGGGAGGTGTGGGGTGAGGAGGGGAATCCACGAGGAGTGTATAGTGGTGGGGGAGGATGCTTGTTTGGTAGTGAGGCCTGTGATGGGGAGGCGGTTGTGGATAGTATCGAGGGGTTCGGTGAGGATTGCGGCGAGGAGGCGGATGGGAACTGAGAGTGGGGTGGTGGACCTCGTGAGTGTGGTAATGGTTTTGCATGATTTGAGGATGAAGGAGGATGAGGAAGCTCTGAGGAGGACTTGTGGCCACGAGGTGATGTTATTTCTCCAAAGGGGGGTGAGGCGGGGGAGGAGGGAGGCGTGTGTGTTTGCGGGGGGAGAAATCGCAGTAAGCTTGCTTATATGTGTGAGGGTCGGTGATGTGTGTGGCTTTGTCCCGGAGTGAGGCGAGGAGGGTGTTGTCTTGCTTGGTGAAGTGGGTTCGGATCGTGGAGGCGATAGGGTTGGTGAGGGAGAGTGGAGGGATGTTGTGGAATAGGGTGCCCGCATCGCGCTGAGCTCTGACTAGGCACTTGAGTGTGGGTGGGGTGTAGCGGGTGGACATGATGGCTTCCGAGGGCCAATGGGAGTACGTGGTGGATAAGGTGCGGATGTGTGCGCGGGCCATGTGGCCTCTATAGCCTGGGGCGTTCATGATTTTATGTAGGTGGCAAACTGTGAGTTGTGCGGCGTGGGCTTTGAGGGAGGGGAGGCCGTACCCTAGTTCTGAGGTAGGGCGGTGGAGGGCTGTGCGGGGAAGGTTACGTACCGAGGAGACGGCGGAGCGGAGTGCGCGGCAGATTTGTCCTTCTAGAGTGTCGAGTTGGGAGTCGGTGAAGAGGCCGAGCTGGAGGGTGAAGTGTTTACCGATTAGGAGTCCTCGGATGACCCTGATTCTGTGTGATTGTGTTAGTGGGGAGGTGGAGAGGGTGGTGATGAGGGATGCAGTGGTACGTTTTAGTTCTTGCCAGTGTTTGGTGAAGGTGAGGGAGGTGTTCAGTTCTACCCCTAGGACGCGGTATGTGTCCGTGGGGCCAATGGAGGGAATGGGGGCCTGAGTGGAGTTGAGGGTGATGAACTGAGTTTGCAGGCGGGATGCGAGGAGGGTAGTATTGGCGAGGGTGAGGGCGTTGCCTGAGCGCCAGAGGGCGCCGGTGATGCAGCATTTGCGGATGTTGACGGTCATGCCCGTGTAGGTGCTGAAGAGGGAGAGTTTCCTGAGCTGAATGGTCATGTTGGGGGTCGAGCCCGTGGCGAGGCTGAGGTCGTCAGCGAAGCCGTGTCCTGGGTATGTGGCAGTGGGTTCTGTGGGGTCGACGTTAGTGGCGGGGGGGCCTGGGTGGTAGCCCCGGCTTCCCACCGTGAGCCAGCGAAGGAAGGGTTCAAGGAAAAGGGTGAAGAGGAAGGGGAGAGGGTGTCGCCTTGGAGGGTTCCGCGATTTATGTCGATAGAAGGGGTGGGGCCATGTGGCGTAATATAATCTGTGGTTGAGACCCCGTAGAGGTGTTCGCATGTGTCGACAAAGGTGGGGGGCATACCGAGTTGACGCATGTGTTTGAACATGATGCGGTGGTCCGCAGCGTTGAAGGCGCCTTTGAAATCCGCGTACATGACGTAGATGTCTTTTTTGTGGAGTTTCGCGTCCTCCATCGTCATAATGAGGGAGGAGAGGGCGTCGTGGATGCTACGGTGTTGTCGGAATCCGTCCTGTTGGTCGCTGAGAATGCCGTGGGTTTCGGCGTATTTCGAGCCTGCATCTTTGATTAGGGCTGTCCATAGTTTAAGGAGGTTATTCATGAGGGCGATGGGGCGGTAGTTATCGAGGAGGGAGGGGTCTCCTATTTTATGTAGCAGGCATGTCGTGCTGTGGCACCAATCATGAGGGGTGTAGGAGTTATGGGCTAGTAGGGAGAGGAGAGAGAATAGGGCGGAGCGGGTCGACGGCGGTAGGAATTTAAGAATTTCGTTGGGGATACCGTCGGGGCCGGGGGCTTTGCCGGTGCCTAGGGAGTTGAGAGTTTTATCGAAAGTGCCACGGGTAATCATGTCTGCAAGGGTGAGAGAGGGGCCACCGCGGGGCTCGATGGTAAAGTTGTCGGGGTTGTCGGGGAGTTCCCACGGGGGGGTGGGCAGTTCGTGTGGGGTGGCGCGGCTGAGTTCGGTGGCGAAGTGAGAGTGTACCGCGTTAATGACGTCGGAGGGAGAGGATGCAATAGTTTTATCAGGTTTAGTAACGCGGTGGAGGGTGGAGGCGGCGCCGGCGGGGGGCAGGAGGCCGCTTTTATTGAAATTGAAATTGAAATTGAAATTGTTTACAACAATACCAGTATAAACCGGCTGCTGTCTCTGGGCCCCCCCTTTTGCTATGCCATACAGGACTTAGTAGACTGAGGTAGACCGTTAACCACTAATCCCAACCTCTCCAATGGCAGTAACAGCTAATAATTTTGTAATCAAGAAAAACAGATCTAAAAATAAATCCACTTGTCGAGAAATGCAAAACTAAACTGCTGCTCGACCTTCACGATGCACGGCCCGCTCCCGCCGAACCGGGGTGTCGACCGGCCTAGGCCGGTCGGCGTTCGGGAGGGACGACGGGCCAGCCTAATCTAGCTCCCGCGTGACTTCGGTCTTGCCGAAGGTAGGAGGGGAAAGGCTGGCAAAAAACCCCTCCTCTCGCGGTCGCTCGTCGATCCCGCCGCTCCATCCCGTAAACCCCGCCCCAAGGTCTTGCCGCGTCCACCGACGCGGCGGTCCTCCTTGTCGAGGTCCCCCACCACCTCGAGGACAGGTGGGAGGGACCGAGACACACAGACATAGAAAAAACTAGCGCTCCTGCCTCCGCGCCTGAATTTTCCCCGCTCATTTCCCCGGTTTTTTCTCTGTCTGGTACCCGGGTACCTGTCGGTTTTCCGGCCTGTGGCCGTACCCTCCCCCCTCTGATCGCGCGTCCACCGAGCAGCCTTTTCTTGAGCGGGGGCCTCCGCGCTCACCCGGGCCCACGCTCAAGGACTCCTAGGAGTATGAAGGTCTGTCGGGGTAGTGGGTGTCGAAGAGGGGGGGGGGGAAGGTCACCGTAGCCGGATCCGGCGGGCCGCGGGCGCCCGGAATTAAACAAAACCCTCCGTGCCGGGTTTTCCGGCGGCGCCGACCCAAAGGGTCGTCGTCGCCAGATCGTGTCGCTCCTCCCGTCGCGACCGTCCTCCTTGCCGTCCCAGCTGACTCCTCCCCCCGGGAGATGACGTTGGACGACGTAGCGGCGTGCTAGTGAGCGCCCTACCCTGGTGCTGCTCCCCAACTAGCGCGATGCCGGGTACGGACATTATTTTTAGTATCCAAAAAAGCCCTCCGTACAGGGCTTTCCGGCGGCGGCTGATCCTAAGGATCGCCGCCGCCTCCTGTAGCCGCTCCTCCGTCTGCGACTAGCCACCGTCCTGTGTCATGTCTTGCCTCACCCCTCGGCAAGGTTCGACCGGCACAGGGCTGGTCGATAGCTAGCGAGCGCCCTTTCCTGGCGCTGCTTCCCGGCTGGCCACCACCAGCTCCAACACCCGCCTCCCACCGCTGATCCGGCCGTACCCTCCTCGCCATCAAACGCTGCCGTAGTACAGGTCCCACTCCTAAAAGTAAGGCTGTATCTAGGAGTATCTGTACGCGAAAAAACATATCGGACGGGCCGAGCGGGAGATCTTGGCGCCGGTAGTGTACAGAAATTATTTTTTCAAAAGCCCTCTGTACAGGGCTTTCCCGACAGCTGCAGATCCCACGGATCGAGCTGTCGGCCCTCTTAGCCCCCTACCGTGCCATGCCTGGCACGGCTACGGGGTTTCCAGCGCCCACCACGGGGAGGTGAGGGGATGCCGACGGGCCTGCGAGCGCACCCCCCTCCGGGGCCGCCGCCGCTGCGCCGCCGGCGGGCGCCGGCCGCTTTTAATTTTCAGTCGGCGGTGGGAGAGTTTGGGGCAGGTGTCGTAGGCCGTATTGGCTCGAGTTTTTATCTTCTTTAGCTTATCTGTGGTGGTGGCGTGAAGGAGTTGGCGTATGCGTGTTTGGCACTGTTGTTTGATGGCGATAGGGGAGAGATATTCAGTTGTGTTTAGGAGGGCTTGGGCGAGGGGAAGGGGGCCGGTGTTCTTACTGCATTTGCGGAGTTTGAGTATGTGAGTGCGGGTTTTCTTTGTAAGCCAGGTAGGGTCAAGGGACGCTTGGGGTGGGCGGGTTTTTTGGCGGGGAGGAGGGGCCAAACTATGGCCACGTGGTCCATATGTTGGGAGAGGAGGGTAGTGAATTGTGAGGCGAGGGTGTCGAGGGTGTCGGGTGAGGTCGAGGTGTGTGGTGTGTTGAGAATTTCTGCGTGGAGGGCGGCCGTTTGGTTGATGAGGTCGGGGGTGCTGG